>JXCR01144515.1:385153-411533 GCA_002079205.1 Phalaenopsis hybrid cultivar
ATTTAATTTTTAAATTGTCTCTTCGTTTTTTCATATTTTGATCCCCACCGTGCAAATAAAAATATTTGAAATGTATGTAAATCCCCATAAAGTTTAATGGCCAGTCCAAGCCCAATTTGGCTTCAATGGGCATACAGCGTCAAATTTGCCTTTCACGAGGGGTATTTTGGTCAGCGAGTTAAAATAACATCCTGCATTCGCTCGCTCATAAATAACCTTGTTAGGGTTTAGCTTCGCAGCCGGAGAAAGTCCGCCGTCTTCGAGGAGCATCAGGTTCGTTTGTCTCCATTCAAATAATGCTAGCCTTACAGTTTCTCCTTTTTGATTTTGCTTCTTAACGTGGCTTTTGATCGAAAATACTTCATTGATGAACCCATGACACCATAGGGGAAGAAAGCAAAGTTCTTTCTAACAGAAACAGTCACTGTAACATTTGTTTATCATCTTTGTGTTTCCTAAATTTTGTCTTACGTAGAGATCTTAGGTGATTTTCGCCATACTGAACAGGTAAGGAAGCAGAATGTCGCACAGGAAATTTGAGCATCCAAGGCACGGGTCGCTAGGGTTTCTTCCAAGGAAGCGTTCCAGTCGTCACCGTGGAAAAGGTAAAATTTATGTTGTTCTTCAACAGAATCTTAAGCCTCTTTTTTGGAGTTTTCACTGCCTGGACGGGGATTTGATCTCTGGATCTTGTAAACGACTTGCATGATTTTAGGGGCTGTTTGGCTGCAAGTAGGATTTATTTCAAGTTGGATTTAGTAAATCATAGAAATGACCAGGCTTTATCAAATCCTGAGGTGGCTAAAGCCTGAAAACTGATTGGTATGTTAGGAGGTAAATCCTAGTAAATCCTGATAAACTATTTGATAGCATTAATAGGATTTAGCAGCAACTTAGGTGCAAAAGCACACAACTGAAACAAAATCCATGGTTTAACAAGCACGAGGGCGATGTATGTGATTGCCCCTCTAAAGAATTAGCAGCTATCAAGTTCTTGTTCTGTGCTTAAAATGTAAAATATGATTCAAGAATAAGACTTGCTTCTTAGCCACATTTGGTTTTGCAATATAGAGCCTTTAAGGATAGCTTTTTTTAATTCTCGTTCAAGTTCTGTTATTTATCTGGTGTTATTAGATCTTTCTCTTTTTCTGAAAGTATTTGTTGTGCTTCATTGCACAAAGAAATGGACATAGATATGGGAAGTCTGTAAGAATAAATGTGCAAATAATTATATGGTTTGAATTTGTCCTGGTTCCAATAGTTACTTATGAGAAAATATGCAGAAGATATATTATATTCTATTGCATAGCAAAATTCAATAATAGTACATGGAATATTGGAGTGGAACAGTCAGGTTTGCATAATGATAAAATCTTTAAAATTTTGATGATGTCCATAAATACCCAGATTCCTGAAGACTTTGTTTATTTACAAATCCTCAGTAAAATTTGATTGTTCACGAGACAATGAGGGACTGTGAACGCATTTTGAGTAGAGGTTTTGACCAAAATAAAATTTTGTTTATATTTGTCCAAATAGCTAATCATGTGACATAAACAAATTAAATTTTCCTCCAACCAACCTGCTTGCTGCCATCCACCCACTCTTCCTCCAGGTACTATCAAGCCGACAACTCGTCATTCTATCTCTCACCCTAGAGAGTCATATGTTTTTTTGTTATTTATTTTCTATTTCAATGAGTCTCTGTTGTAACCTTCCGAAGTTTAACAATAATATTTATCTTTCTATTGTGGTTTGGGTTAACTCCGACATTATATATATTATTTTGATAAAAGATAATTTACAAAAAAAAAAAAAAAACTCAAACTCCCTCTCATAAGAGAAAAATTGGCATTTAAAGCACACCTTCAATGTGATCAGCTTGTCCTTTAACAAAATTTTTACTTATTCAACCTGAAAAAAAAAACATTAGGAAAAAAATGTATTATTAGCTGAATTCCACTTATAGGATCTACATGAAACCCCAAAGAAGGAAGCATGAGGGCCAGAGTTATAGGATTCACGATTATTTCATTGAATAACTAATATACTTGCAAACATCATGTATCTAAATTGGAATGACATGAAGAATGCAGGAGTGCCATCATCCAAACTGCTTACAAAGATGAAGCCCATCATATCATCAACTCAAAAGTCCAATAACTAATGAACAGTAAAGTGTGCGTAACCCCTTTATTATGAAGACGTATTTATAGACATAGGACCTTGGGATTATGAAATTATAGATTAACCCCTCATCATTAGCTATTTTGGAGGGGTCTTTTAGTAAGTTACCAGAATATTGAATACAGTAAGATCGGTTGACTCATCTTGTTGGTTGGAACCTCGTAGATTGCCCGTTCTACGTTTACTCGATTAATAGTTGATCCTTGGCAGAATCACATGGCGATCGGTTTGATTGCAACCGATCGTTTTTCCTAGGGGTGAAGTCCTTTGATACGCTAATCAACCTTTGATGCGTTGGTCGTCTGGCGACCATCTGTCGATATCTAAGGGCGATAGTCATTCAGCCGATCGCCCAATTTCTTTTGAACGGTCTGATTGTCTTGGGATTCATACCTACATATTCTTTGTATACATATTTAGTTTCCATATTCTCTTGTTTCTTGAAAGACGTGCGGCGTACGAGAGCAGGGGAATTTTTTTTCTTTATACAAAAAACATAAAATTTACAAATTAAATGTTTTTTATTGCTAAAAAATGAACTTCCCTGATTTTTTGTGGCTATGCCACTATAAATAAGCCTAGAATATGAGGGGTTTGCTCCATATTCCTTAGTAAGGAATTAATTTAAACTAATACAACCAAGCTGGAAATGCGTAAAAATGTTGATGACAACTGAGCACATACTCGATCCACAAATGTAAAAATGTTCCATTCCAAGTCATTGCTATTTAATTTTTTTTTTCCATCACTGCCTCTTGCACAACAATAATTTCTTTTGATATATTCTCAAAACCTCGAAGATTTGCCAACCGTTCAGACATCGTGTACTTGCAATGATGTTCTAATACCTCCCTCATTTTTGTAGCATTTGCACCTTGTTTCTCTAGTAAACTTTTCATTGTAGACTTGTTAGGTTGTTTTCTACTTTTTCGTGACATCTCTCCAGATACTCCCCAAAATGTTTATCTCCGCTCTTATGTGGCAATATTTGTTCCATTTCTGGTTCAACACTGATCTCAATACTTGGAAATGACTCGTTTGCTCCCTCATCTGTCGTAAAAGTTAGATCGTGTGCAAATAATAATTATCAACAACTTCTTCCACAGTTTCCTCCCGAACCACAAAATATTTAGTAGTGGGCTTACGCGAACCTCGAGCGCCAGCACCGACTGCAATGTTTTCTGCATAGATTTTCTCAATTATGTCATATTGAGGGAATGGTGGCTACAAAATTTAGCCATTTTGGAATATTTTTTTGTAATGAAACCTTTAATTAATTTTATTAAACCTATAATACTTTTTTTTTGGATAATATTTGACGCACAAATACTCACACCTTAATAATCTCATCCCATATTCTATCAGTCGTGATTGGGACATGCAGCTCAACATCTTAACCCTAATTACTACGATTAGGTAGTTGATAATACACCTTATGTGTCGTCACTATCTCTTCTGTATAATTTGTACCAATACAAGATTCATTGCATTAGCTATACCATTTCAATGTTCTTTATCATATTATCCAAAAAGTATTGTTCAAGCAATAACCCAACAAGGATGAAGTTTTGTTCCTCAGAGCATTTCAGAACTCTGTTCGAAACCTTTGGCAATCTCATGTGAATTGAAATATCTTCATCGAGAGATGTTTTTTTTTTTGCTAGAACTATCTTGTTGAATTGATTTTCCTTTCAATAATGCTTTCATGGTCACTGCGAAATTAACAACTCATTAGTTCTATTGTATTTATTTAGTAGATATTAATAAGAAAGCATGAATGTTGGCAAGAAAGAATATCATTTTGTTGTTCAATTTTTTCTAATTTATCCGCAATCATCTCTTATGTTAAGTAGCACACATTTGATGATTCTTGATCAATTAAATGTCCTAGTCCATTTGGAGAATATTTAAAGTGATGTGTTTTCTAAGGACAGTGCCAGTCTCATTGCTAGAAACGTCTTCAGATGTGGTCATTCTTGGTTATCTCCTACTTCTTTGAAATGCTAAGTTATTGCATCGTATATTATAATAAAGATGAAATAATTGAGCTAAACATAACTAATCTTAAGAGGGGGAAAATCTTGCTGCCTTACACATCAATTTGTATTAAAACATTCAAGAAAATATTAAAGCTTAAAAAGTATTTCATTAACGCTCATTAATGTTCTGTGGAGTTAAGCCCTTTTAAGTCTTTTGTAGTTTAGAATTCTCTTTAGGGTGCTCATAAAGATAATTTATTGGTTTCAATCCATCAAGAAATCTAATCTTCAAAGGAAAGATTTTTTTAATAAATTCCAACAACTATTTTTTCAGTATCTGCTTATATATTATTAATATGTGGGAGAAAAGATGCTACCTTTCTTGATCAATTAAGTGAATATAAAGCTATACGCACACACAAATTAATACTCCAACTTCAACTTCAGTGCTCCTAGATTATCAAATACTATTGAATGGTAGTTGAAATGCTCATGGTTATAACAAGTGTTCATTTTCTTTTGTGATATTATGCTTCGTTTATGTGCTACTCTATTATGGTAGATCTATGCGTTGTCTTAAAGCAATTATTATGGTGAGGAGATCATTTATCTTTGTTCTTGCAGTCTATTNCGGACGCAATGGAGAAAGGATTCATGTAGCCGACCCCAAGTAGTGGGATTAAGGCTTTGGTGTTGTTGTTGTTGTTGTTGTTAGGAATTTGAACGAATTTAATTAAAAAATATCATGCACTATGTATGTTATGATATTAATCTGAGCATGAAAAAATACATTGAGATGGATGCTTGGTAGGTTAATTGAGCTAGGATGAGCTATAAAGCTCGTGATTTTATAAGCTTGACTTGTGAGTTCACTCTCCTCGTTTACTCCTGATTGAAGATTTTTCTCTCTAATTTAGATTCATATCTAAATATTTATATAATTTTATATAAAATTTGAATATTGATTAAGCTTTTAGAGTTGGATTCTTGGGGATAAATAAATAAATAATAATTATAATAATTATAAAAACTGTTCTTCGATCTCAAATTTTATTATTCGGAGGCTTCATGATTGGGCGGTTGAAAGGTTATTTTCCAGTCAACGATTCCACGGAGGTAGGGTCGTAATCAGCGGTTGGCGCTGAGTGAGCACGGACAAACGACCGACACGTGGCGGGTTTTTAATCGTCAGATTTATAAACGAAACGTTTGGTCGTCTCGTCTTTTCGGGCATAATGAGCTGACTCAGAATTGACCTGCGTGGTTTTCTTCTGCAGCTAATATTTATCGGCACCTAGGGAAGAAACCAATGGCAGCTAAAAAATAGTGGGCCCGTTCATTTCTTTCATTAATTTATTTTTGCAATTTGTTACAAGCAATACAAAGCCTTATGTCACGTACTTTCGGAACCCAAAAATTTAAATTGCGTGATACTAAGAAAAAGGGATCATAATATCCAGACTAAAATTGTGATCATATATATAGGCCATCAATAATTCTTAATTTATTTCAATATGAATGTTATATAAATTTTATATAATTATTCATATATTACTTGTGTCTCAAAATTAAATTATAATTTTATTAGTTATTCTGATTAAAATTTCCATCGGAATATTATGATTTGAATTTTTTAAGTTTTCTTAATTTTCAATTGAATAGGCCATTAAAGGTGGACAAATCATCGAGTCTAAACTCCTGAAGCTCTGATTTATGTTGAAATGAGTTTAAAATTATAAGATCTATTTGCCCAAAGTTGATAATTTTTTTATGAATTATGCTTATTATATATATATATATATATATATGTATCACTTTAATTATTCATGCACATGTGTTATTTTCACTAATCTAAATTATTGAAAAATCAATTACTAATCTAATTCTAACCCACCAACTAATACTAATTTCTTGATAATGAAGCTCTTAATATTTTCTCGAAATTACTTCAAACCTCTTTTTAAAAACAATTAAACAAACAAATAATTTTTCCCCAGGCTATAGCCCAACACAAAATTTTAATAGCCCAGCCCAAGAATGTGGCTTTAACGGATATAAGGAGCTCCTAGCCCAAGCAAGAAAATGGGCTTCACTTATTTTATAGGGGTATCTAGCCCATTCAAATAAATATTCCAACTGCAATGAATTTCCATCTGAAGTGATTTAACGTGCTATCCTTCTCACGGCTAGGGCTGTAAACGAGCCGAGCTTGAGCGAGCTCAGGCTTGGCTCGTGTTCGGCTCGTTCNCCCAAGTTGGGCTCGTGTTCGGCTCGTTCTAAATAGCTCGTGTTCGAAATCGGCTCGTGAACAGTGTGTTCGTGTTCGGCTCGATTTAAATATTCGTGTTCGTGTTCGTCTCGAAATTGGCTCGTTAATCTAAAATTAAGAAAAATAGATGTAATGTGTGGGATTCGAACATGGATCAAATCTATACAAAAGAAGACATTAACCACATTGCTACATGAGGTGTTCTGATTTAAATTTAGACATAAATGTATATAATATATTATTATATAAATAATATATGTAATATATTGTTATATAAAAAATTATANAAGGTGGCATATCTCTCAAGTTTCACCATTAAAAGATTTAAATCTGTGTTAAGGGCTTGTTCTTCGAAGAAAATTATGCTTATTATCATGTTTGCATTACTGTTGTAATTTTGATGTACTTGTCAACTTTTTATACATTTCTACATGAATGCGTCCTATTTATTTTCTGTGCAGTCTATTCAATCACTCTCTTACTGATGCAATTTTATCGCAGTTAAGTCATTCCCAAGGGATGACCCATCAAAACCATGCAAGCTTACAGCTTTCCTTGGATATAAGGCGGGCATGACTCACATTGTTCGTGAGGTGGAGAAACCGGGATCAAGTAAGTTTTTGTGCTTTCTGTACCAATGGCTTTTCTTTTTTTTTCCAATAAAAATTTGATGCATCACAAAATTTCTCAATAACAATACTCAGATCTTTTCTATAAGGATTGTACTGCCAACCAAATCTTGTGCTGGTAGAGTTTAGTGTTATAATTTGCCTGCTATGTTGATTTTAATTTTGTAAATGTGCTATGTTTGTTCTCGAGGCAATTTCGTTTTCCTAGGAGCTAAGCTTTACACGAGTATTTACTGGGGTATTAAGAAAGACAAAATTATATCTTTTTTAAACTACTTTTATGTATGTGAATACCCTTTTAAGATAATGTGGTGATATTCTCTGTTTTAAAAGTAAATAGAGGAAAATTATNGTTAGTAAATCATGGAAATATTAGGCTTTATCAAATCCTGAGGTGGCTAAAGCCTGAAAACTGATTGGTATGTTAGGAGGTAAATCCTAGTAAATCCTGAGAAACTATTTGATAGCATTCATAGGATTTAGCAGCAACTTAGTGCAAAAGCACACAACTGAAACAAAATCCATGGTTTAGCAAGCACGAGGGCGATGTATGTGATTGCCCCTCCAAAGAATTAGCAGCTATCAAGTTCTTGTTCTGTGCTTAAAATGTAAAATATGATTCAAGAATAAGACTTGCTTCTTAGCCACATTTGGTTTTGCAATATAGAGCCTTTAAGGATAGCTTTTTTTAATTCTCGTTCAAGTTCTGTTATTTATCTGGTGTTATTAGATCTTTCTCTTTTTCTGAAAGTATTTGTTGTGCTTCATTGCAGAAAGAAATGGACATAGATATGGAAAGTCTGTAAAAATAAATGTGCAAATAATTATATGGTTTGAATTTTTCCTGGTTCTAATAGTTACTTATGAGAAAATATGCAGAAGATAGATTATATTCTATTGCATAGCAAAATTCAATAATAGTACATGGAATATTGGAGTGGAACAGTCAGGTTTGCATAATGATAAAATCTTTAAAATTTTGATGATGTCCATAAATACCCAGATTTCTGAAGATACATAACGAAAACTTTGTTTATTTACAAATCCTTAGTAAAATTTGATTGTTCACGAGACAATGAGGGGCTGTGAACGCATTTTGAGTAGAGGTTTTGACCAAAATAAAATTTTGTTTATATTTGTCCAAATAGCTAATCATGTGGCATAAACAAATTAAATTTCCTCCAACCAACCTGCTTGCTGCCATCCACCCACTCTTCCTCCAGGTACTATCAAGCCGGCAACTCGTCATTCTATCTCTCACCCTAGAGAGTCATATGTTTTTTTGTCATTTATTTTCTATTTCAAAGAGTCTCTGTTCTAACCTTCCGAAGTTAAACAATAATATTTATCTTTCTATTGTGGTTTGGGTTAACTCCAGTATTATATATATTATTTTGATAAAAGATAATTTACAGGAAAAAAAAAAAAAACTCAAACTCCCTCTCATAAGAGAAGAATTGGCATTTAAAGCACACCTTCAATGTGATCAGCTTGTCCTCTAACAAAATTTTTACTTATTCAACCTGAAAAAAAAAGAACATTAGGAAAAAATGTATTATTAGCTGAATTTTACCTATAGGATCTACATGAAACCCCAAAGAAGGAAGCATGAGGGCCAGAGTTATAGGATTCACGATTATTTCATTGAATAACTAATATACTTGCAAACATCATGCATCTAAATTGGAATGACATGAAGAATGCAGGAGTGCCATCATCTAAAATGCTTACAAAGATGAAGCCCATCATATCATCAACTCAAAAGTCCAATAACTAATGAACAGTAAAGTGTGCGTAACCCCTTTATTATGAATACCTATTTATAGACATAGGACCTTGGGGTTATGAAATTATAGATTAACCCCTCATCATTAGCTATTTTGGAGGGGTCTTTTAGTAAGTTACCAGAATATTGAATACAGTAAGATCGGTTGACTCATCTTGTTGGTTGGAACCTCATAGATTGCCCGTTCTACGTTTACTTTATTAATAGTTGATCCTTGGCAGAATCACATGGCGATCAGTTTGATTGCAACCGATCGTTTTTCCTAGGGGTGAAGTCCTTTGATACGCTAATCAACCTTTGATGCGTTGGTCGTCTGTCGACCATCTGTCAATGTCTAAGGACGATAGTCATTCAGTCGATCGCCCAATTTCTTTTGAACGGTCTGATTGTCTTGGGATTCATACCTACATATTTTTTGTATACATATTTAGTTTCCACATTCTCTTGTTTTATGAAAGACGTGCGGCGTACGAGAGCAGGGGAATTTTTTTTCTTTATACAAAAAACATAAAATTTACAAATTAAATGTTATTATTGCTAAAAAATGAACTTCTCTGATTTTTTGTGCCTATGCTACTATCAATAAGTCTAGAATATGAGGGGTTTGCTCCATATTCCTTAGTAAGGAATTAATTTAAACTAATACAACCAAGCTGGAAATGCGTAAAAATGTTGATGACAACTGAGCACATACTCGATCCACAAATATAAAAATGCTCCATTCCAAGTCATTACTATTTAAATTTTTTTTTCCATCAATGCCTCTTGCACAACAATAATTTCTTTTGATATATTCTTAAAACCTCCAAGATTTGCCAACCGTTCAGACATCGTGTACATGCAATGACATTTTAATACCTCCCTAATTTTTGTAGCATTTGCACCTTGCTTCTCTAGTAAACTTTTCATCGTAGACTTGTTAGGTTGTTTTCTACTTTTTCGTGACATCTCTCCAGATACTCCCCAAAATGTTTATCTCCACTCTTATGTGGCAATATTTGTTCCATTTCTGGTTCAACACTGATCTCCATACTTGGAAATGTTTCATTTGCTCCCTCATCGGTCGTAAAAGTTAGATCGTGTGCAAATAATAATTATCAACAACTTCTTCCACAGTTTCCTCCTGAACCACAAAATATTTAGTAGTGGGCTTACGCGAAACTCAAGCGCCAGCACCGACTGCAATGTTTTCTGGATAGATTTTCTCAATTATGTCATATTGAGGGAATGGTGGCTACAAAATTTAGCCATTTTGGAATTTTTTTTTGTAATGATACCTTTAATTAATTTTAGTAAACCTATAATACTTTTTTTTTTGGATAATATTTGACGCACAAATACTCACCTTAATAATCTCATCCCATATTCCATCAGTCGTGATTGGGACATGCAGCTCAACATCTTAACCCTAATTACAACGATTAGGTAGTTGATAATAGATCTTATGTGTCATCACTATCTCTTCTGTATAATTTGTACCAGTACAAGATTCATTGCATTAGCTATACCATTTCAATGTTCTTTATCATATTATCCAAAAAGTATTGTTCAAGCAATAACCCAACAAGGATGAAGTTGTGTTCCTCAGAGCATTTCAGAACTCTGGTCGAAACCTTTGGCAATCTCGTGTGAATTGAAATATCTTCATCGAGAGATGTTTTTTTTTTTTGCTAGAACTATCTCGTTGAATTGATTTTCCTTTCAATAATGCTTTCATGGTCACTGGGAAATTAACAACTCATTAGTTCTATTGTATTTATTTAGTAGATATTAATAAGAAAGCATGAATGTTGGCAAGAAAGAATAATTTATTGGTGTCAATCCATCAAGATTTATTTGTTCTATTGTATTTATTTGTAGTTTAGAATTCTCTTTAGGGTGCTCATAAAGATAATTTATTGGTGTCAATCCATCAAGAAATCTAATCTTCAAAGGAAAGATTTTTTTAATAAATTCCAACAACTATTTTTTCAGTATCTGCTTATATATTATTAATATGTGGGAGAAAAGATGCTACCTTTCTTGATCAATTAAGTGAATATAAAGCTATACGCACACACAAATTAATACTCCAACTTCAACTTCAGTGCTCCTAGATTATCAAATACTATTGAATGGTAATTGAAATGCTCATAGTTATAACAAGTGTTCATTTTCTTTTGTGATATTATGCTTCGTTTATGTGCTACTCTATTATAGTAGATCTATGCGTTGTCTTAAAGCAATTATTATGGTGAGGAGATCATTTATCTTTGTTCTTGCAGTCTATTTGCAGGGTTGCTTGAAGAAACTCCTATACAAAAATTCTATCCTACCACCTGTGTTTCATGCAGCCCCTTTTGTCTCCAATGTCTACAAGAAATTTTTTGAGATTTGGAAGGAAAACAGTATCATGGCGCCAATATATGTTTTAGACTAGGTTATGTGCCTGTTATATATTAATCCTTACATCTTGCTATTATTCTTGTGAGGAGATCTATGCACCTAACTGATACAATCAAACAATTTATTCAAATATGAAGTTAATTAAAGTAAAAAGAGTTTTAATTAGAAGAAATAATGAACTTCGGCTATAATACTATACATATATTAATTACCCAGGATCTAAACCGATTAATCCTTACATATATAATAGGTTATGCGCCTATTATATATTAATCCTTACATCTTACTATTATTCTTGTGAGGAGATCTATGCACCATCCTAACTGACACAATCAAACAATTTATTCAAATATGAAGTTAATTCAAGTAAAAAGAGTTTTAATTAAAAGAAATAATGAACTTCGGCTAGAATACTATACATATATTAATTACCCAGGATCTAAACAGATAAAAGATTAGCATTAAGTTATTACACAATTCTTGGAGGAAATCTGGTAATCGCCGTCTCAAAAGAAATTTATGATTTGCACTCTAAGGTTTATAAATGAAATTATTCTTGAAAATTACAAATTTCCAAAAAAATATTTAAATCAGGTAAAAAATAAATAAATATCCAACATCCCAAAAAATTATAATCTACACAATATTTGCAGCTCAACTTCGTAGCTTTTTGAAAATATTGCATGAGAACAAATTAAAAAAAACTTGTAAAAGATGACATCACATACCTGATGAAAAGTTGAAAAAAAAAATGACGTCGTGTGAGTGACCGAGGAGGAAAAACACACAAATAAGGAGTTGATTGGGTTAGAGGAAGCCGTGGCGAATGATGGTGGAGAATTACAAGAGCGAATAAAAAACCATAGGATTCACAAAAGAGTGCAATGAAACAGGCCAGGACGCCGCGCGAGAGTTTGTTTTCAATAAATCCTCTTAAATCAGCGAAACTGTAAGATTTAGTAAATCCTGGATTTATCGTGAATCGATTTGATTGCAATTTTTACAGGATCTCAGGATTTACGAGATTGTTTTCGCCGTTTGGCAGGATTTACAAATCCTTCTTAAAAGCGTCTACAAAATAGGCCCGTAATGTTTAAAATTGCGCAATTAGGTATTTGGGCATTTTACATTCGAGAGGAGAGATGGAAAGATTTGAGGAAGTTTGACGAGTAACTCTTACAATTTGAAATTTGCATAAATCAAAATAAAGGGGTAAAAAGTAATATATTGGCATCATAACCTATAAATTTATTAAAGAACAATATTAACATTCTATCTTAGTAAAAGTGATAAATTGTGTTTTTTTTGAAATAATAGATTGCGTAATAATATGCAAAATACAAAAGTATAAGGTAAATGTAAATTGATCAAATTATCATACTAACATTAATGAAATAAATATAACATAAATTGAAGGCATACGATGTATTTAGCTTTGCTGCCTTCTCTCACTCATATTATTCAACAAATATAATAAAATCCATAGTTCTAAATAAGAACATAATTAATAATCAAAAGTCAAAGCAGCAGGTGACGGTGGAGGCAACAATAAAATGTGTGGTAGGTGGTGGTGGCTACAACAAGTGCAGCAGCTGCTATAGCAGAAGAAGCAGGCGGTTGCTATTTCCAGAAGCAACAAGTAGCGGCGGCAGCATCGACCAAGGTGGCGCCAATGGCAAAAGAAGTAGGCATCGATGTTGGGAAGCCGAATTGGGGAGAGGGAAGCTCTTAGCATGAGATTAAGGCTTCAGTTTGTTTTCGAACAATCTAATATGGGGGAAAAAATCTAAACGAGAGAGACAAATGCCTCCTCAGAATTGAGGCTAGACGTGTCTTGGGATGTGTGCCTTAACTAATCTGAGGCATGCGCCTCGTCAAAGCTGCTTGAGCCGTACACCCATTTCTGACGGACCTCAAGGCAAGGCAATTGTGCAATTTTAAACAGTGCATGATTCATGTACTTNATCAAAGCTGCTTGAGCCGTACACCTCTTTCTGACGGATCTCAAGGCAAGGCAATTGTGCAATTTTAAACAGTGCATGATTCATGTACTTTCTTATGTTTTCTATTGTTGATAAGTTAGCTTTGTTTGGTCAGGTTTGTTGTAGTTTCAGATCTTTCAATGGATATTAGAAGCATCATTTTTTGGTTACTCAATTTCTATTNGATAAGTTAGCTTTGTTTGGTCAGGTTTGCTGTAGTTTCAGATCTTTCAATGGATATTAGAAGCATCATTTTTTGGTTACTCAATTTGTATTTCTTTGTGCCAGCAGGTGGCATATCTCTTAAGTTTCACCATTAAAAGATTTAAATCTGTGTTAAGGGCTTGTTCTTTGAAGAAAATTATGCTAATTATCATGTTTGCATTACTGTTGTAATTTTGATGTACTTGTCAACTTTTTCTACATTTCTACATGAATGCGTCCTATTTATTTTCTGTGCAGTCTATTCAATCACTCTCTTACTGATGCAATTTTATCGCAGTTAAGTCATTCCCAAGGGATGACCCATCAAAACCATGCAAGCTTACAGCTTTCCTTGGGTATAAGGCGGGCATGACTCACATTGTTCGTGAGGTGGAGAAACCGGGATCAAGTAAGTTTTTATGCTTTCTGTACCAATGGCTTTTCTTTTTTTTTTTCCAATAAAAATTTGATGCATCACAAAATTTCTCAATAACAATACTCAGATCTTTTCTATAAGGATTGTACTGCCAACCAAATCTTGTGCTGGTAGAGTTTAGTGTTATAATTTGCCTGCTATGTTGATTTTAATGTTATAAATGTGCTATGTTTGTTCTCGAGGCAATTTTGTTTTCCTAGGAGCTAAGCATTACACGAGTATTTACTGGGGTATTAAGAAAGACAAAATTATATCCTTTTTAAACCACTTCTATGTATGTGAATACCCTTTTAAGATAATGTGGTGATATTCTCTGTTTTAAAAGTAAATAGAGGAAAATTATNATATTATATATTAATCCTTACATCTTGCTATTATTCTTGTGAGGAGATCTACGCACCTAACTGACACAATCAAACAATTTACTCAAATATGAAGTTAATTCAACTAAAAAGTGTTTTAATTAAAAGAAATAATGAACTTCGGCTAGAATACTATACAAATATTAATTACCCAGGATCTAAACAGATTAATTCTTACATATATAATAGGTTATGTGCCTATTATATATTAATCCTTACATCTTGCTATTATTCTTGTGAGGAGATCTATGCACCATCCTAACTGACAATCAAACAATTTATTCAAATATGAAGTTAATTCAAGTAAAAAGAGTTTTAATTAAAAGAAATAATGAACTTCGGTTAGAATACTATACATATATTAATTACCCAGGATCTAAACAGATAAAAGATTAGCATTAAGCTATTACACAATTCTTGGAGGAAATCTGGTAATCGCCAGCTCAAAAGAAATTTATGATTTGCACTCTAAGGTTTATAAATGAAATTATTCTTGAAAATTACAAATTTCCAAAAAAATATTTAAATCAGGTAAAAAATTAATAAATATCCAACATCCCAAAAAGTTATAATCTACACAATATTTGCAGCTCAACTTCGTAGCTTTTTGAAAATATTGCATGAAAACAAATTAAAAAAAACTTGTAAAAGATGACATCACATACCTTATGAAAAGTTGAAGAAAAAAATATATGACGTCGTGTGAGTGACCGAGGAGGAAAAACACACAAATAAGGAGTTGATTGGGTTAGAGGAAGCTGTGGCGAATGATGGTGGAGAATTACAAGAGCAAATAAAAAACCATAGGATTTGCAAAAGAGTGCAATGAAACAGGCAAGGACGCTGCGCGAGAGTTTGTTTTCAATAAATCCTCTTAAATCCGCGAAACTGTGAGATTTAGTAAATCCGGGATTTATCGTGAATCGATTTGATTGCAAGTTTTACAGGATCTCAGGATTTACGAGATTGTTTTCGCCGTTTGGCAGGATTTATAAATCCTTCTTAAAAGCGTCTACAAAACAGCCCCGTAATGTTTAAAATTGCGCAATTAGGTATTGGGGCATTTTACATTCGAGAGGAGAGATGGAAAGACTTGAGGAAGTTTGACGAGTAAGTCTTACAATTTGAAATTTGCATAAATCAAAATAAAGGGGTAAAAAGTAATATATTGGCATCATAACCTATAAATTTATTAAAGAACAATATTAACATTCTATCTTAGTAAAAGTGATAAATTGTGTTTTTTTGAAATAATAGATTGCGTAATAATATGCACAATACAAAAGTATAAGGTAAATGTAAATTGATCAAATTATCATACTAACATNATTTTTGTAGACTCATTTTCTCCAATCTTGAAACTTGCTAATCTAGAATATGAAGTTCTTGTTTCTATAGTTTGTGTAATTCATATTTAACATTTGAATAATTAATGCCCATATCTTCAATCAATGCAATGTGCAAACCTCACAGCGCAACACCTTAAGGTGAGACTTTTGTCTATGTGCTTCAATAATTTTGCCTTTTTCGAGGGTGTGCGAGATGCTATGATCCTATCTTACCTTTAAAGGAGAGCTCGACTTACCCTAACATCACTGATTTTCTTAGACTTAATAATAGGAATATTGAACTTATTATTGGCTTTTTGTTAAAATTAGTNCCATTTCTTTCTATCTTTGTAGACTCATTTTCTCCAATCTTGAAACTTGCTAGTCTAGAATATGAAGTTCTTGTTTCTATAGTTTGTGTAATTCATATTTCACATTTGAATAATTAATGCACATATCTTCAATCAATGCAATGTGCAAATCTCACAGCGCAACGCCTTAAGGTGAGACTTTTGTCTATGTGCTTCAATTATTTTGCCTTTTTCGAGGGTGTGCGAGATGCTATGATCCTATTTTACCTTTAATGGAGAGCTCGACTTACCTTAACATCACTGATTTTCTTAGACTTAATAATAGGAATATTGAACTTATTATTGGCTTTTTGTTAAAATTAGTTCACGTTTTTCAAAAGATGATTGCATCCTGTTTATTTTTTGATGGCAGCTTTATCTTATTATTCACTATTTATAATTCTCTCAAATTTTAAATGGTTTCAGTCCACTTCAGTGAAAAATTTGGATATAAGTGGGGCCTTGCAGAAGCAGTTAAGCCCGTTCTTACACATGTTTTAGCATTTTACTTTTCAACTAAATAATTTATATCCATGTGTTTTTTAATGCAATTTATAAGATGAATTTTACCTAGCTTAACATTACCAGAATTATTCATTTATTTAAGATTNGTGGATATAAGTGGGGCCTTGCAGAAGCAGTTGAGCCCGTTCTTACACATGTTTTAGCATTTTACTTTCAACTAAATAATTTATATCCATGAGTTTTTTTAATGCAATTTATAAGATGAATTTTACCTAGCTTAACATTACCAGAATTATTCATTTATTTAAGATTCTCGTTATTGTTCTCTAATTTCATAAGTTTCATCTTTTATGAATCATATCTATTTTTTTTTTCACAATTTTTAGAGCTTCACAAGAAAGAAACATGTGAGGCTGTGACGGTCATTGAGACTCCACCCATGGTCATTGTTGGGGTGGTTGGTTATATTAAGACCCCTCGCGGCCTTCGTTCGCTTAATACTATATGGGCTCAACATCTGAGTGAGGAACTCAGGAGAAGGTTTTATAAGAACTGGTATAAGTCCAAGAAGAAGGCATTTACCAAATATTCAAAGAAATATGAATCTGAGGATGGAAAGAAAGAGATCCAAACTCAACTGGAGAAGATGAAAAAATATGCATCTGTTGTCCGTGTATTGGCTCACACTCAGGTGCTCAATCTGATTGTTTTTTTTCTTGTTGCATGCAGCTATGATGCTCTTTCTAATTTAAAATATTTTTTGTTCGTAATATCTTTAATTTCTTTTTGTCTTGTTACTTTCATTGGCCTCCCTGATGCCATAAATAAATGATCTTAGGCCACTAAAATTCCTCATTGGATTAATGAAATAATTTAGTAAGGGGCAACTTATACTGACCTAAAACAACAGGCCTTCTTCAGAATGTCGTTGCCCAGTACTGTATAACAAGTATACGATTAATTCCCTAAACCTTATCATCTGTTAAAAAATACACAATCTTAATGCAACTATTAAAGGTAACTTGGGTCTAGTAAATGAAGTCCAGCTATTTTACCTGATAGACGAGCAAGGAAGAGGCACACATAGTCTTATATCCCAGGAAATATAGTGCTGAAGCCGAGGAACCAAATAAAAAATAATAAACAAAACATAAACCCTAACCAAAGGTCTCATATTTTTTTTGCTTATCAAAACTTCATTTTTTTCTGCTATTCAGTATGGGAAAGCAGCTTAAAGGTGAGGATTGAATAATTGATAAGGGTTCAGTGAAGTAGGAAAAAAATGAATATAATAGTGGGAACTCTACATTGTTCACCTACATATGCATGGCAAGGGGAAGTAGAGATGAGGGATGAAAGTGCCACAAACCTTGCCGCTTTAAAAGAATAAAGAAAAACAGAAGGCAAGCCCACAAAAAAGGGTCTTGAGCTTTATGTTTTGGATTCTTTCATGTTTATACCTTGCCTGTGAATGAGGGAAGAGGATGAACTATGAAGATTTGTTGTGTGTGCTTTTATGGAGGCATTGAGGGGATATTTGGCTATTGGATTTGAAATAATCTGATCCCAATGGCCAATATGTATGCTACTTTAAAAAAACCATGATAAAATTTGAAACGACCAGGAATCAAATTTACCATTTGTTGCCCTTCTCCACCTTTTGATTTTTGATAGCAAGCCACTAAGCTTAAGTTACCAATTTTTAGTAAAAAAGGTAACCAGTTTTATATTTATATGCATTTTGAGTTAATCAAATCATTTTCGTGGTAACAAAAAAATACTGAGAATTGACTTTGAAAAAAATTTGAGTTTCTCACTGAGTTCAAAACTCAAATAAAGTCAAGTAAATTTCGATTTGAGCGAAAACTCGGGCGATTTGTCAGCTTTAACAATCTTATTCTCACCAATGGGAGTGGTCTTCAGTCGTAGTTTCTTATTTTTATCTACCAACTAAATGTTGGAACTTGTTTCGAATCACTTCTTGTGCCTCGATTCAAACAAGTCAGCTGTCAGTGTAATTTATACTGCATTGTGCTATTAAGTGTTGTTTTGTGAAAAATTAATAGAACTATGCAAAGAAAATATTTATACATAAGATGTGTTAGAATTGGTAGAGCTGAATATATGATTATGTATTTTTGTGGGTACGGTATTTACATATGTGATGTATTTAAGTATAGTAGATCAACTATACGAAAGAAAAAAAATAGACATGTAGGTGTGGATGTAACTTCCAGACTTAATGTTGGATGATTATAATGGAGGAGTGCTTCATGAGTTTTGTGTGATAAAGGAATTCACAAAGGATTAAATAGAATTTTCTTAAACTGTAATCATGTCCACAATGTTGTATGGCTCTAAATGCTAGGCTATACAGATTATTGATATCTAAATTGAGTGTGATAAATGATAACATTAGTATTGATGTGTGATAAATTTATAATAGATAAATAAGGAATGAATATATTAAAGGAAAATATTGATCGCCATCTATTGGAGATAAGATGATCAAAATAGAGATTACTGGTTGGGACGCTTGTTAGAGAAGTTGATAATTTAATTTTTAGAGGATGTTTAAAATTGGCAAACCTAAATTAACATGCATATATTTTCAAAACAATTTATGAAGAATATATTTTAACACCCTTGACAATGCTAAAAAAAGAATTAAAAAGGATTCATAATTCCAACCCAAATAGTTGTATAAGTTTAATGGCAAAGATGTTGATGACGACAGTAATGATTAGTGTTACAATATGGGAATAATAGTAGCCCTATACTTATCAATTTGGAACAATTTTTTTTGTAAGAGGAAGTATTATCAATTACTGAATGCAGTGAATTAAAAGTTTGATTGTTGTCATTGCAATACTAATTACGGAAACACAGAGGAGCATGTTTGGTTTTATCGATTTTTGTAATATTTGTTAACCTAGCAGTTAGCATTTGACAATTGATTTCATCTAGTGCTAAAATTAGAGATATGTTGTAGTTGCTTTTTTGACTATTGTGTTTATTTGTATATTTAAGTAGCCATCCATGTTTTCTATTTAAAATTTTGAATGATAATGAGTCCCTTGAAAGAAAATTCCAGTGAGTGTACTACCATTAGATGTTGTCATTAATACAACTTTTTCTTACCTTTAACGGGCTGTGGATAGTGTGGAACTTCATTTAATGATTAATCTTCTTGTTCAATGATAATGGAGCTTATAATTAAATATTGATACTTCACTCATAAATTGGTCGTTACACTGTGTTAATAAATATTTTAAAGTTAGATGCTTTAGAATTATTAGATCAAAAATGAGTTTATTATATGTAGTTTTAGTGTGTATGATATTAACAATCATCATTATTGAAAGATATGTTACTTGGGTGATAGATTCTTAAATATTTCATATTTATATGAAAAAAAAAAGGAGATGTAGATGGGGACATAACTTTTAGAGTTAAAGCTAGGTGTTTGAAATGGACAAGTATTTCCAGAATTTTGTGTGATACGAAGATAAAAAACGCTTAAATAGAAATTTTTTAGTTCAATTTTGTTGACAATATTATTTTGATTCAGATGTTAGCCTTTAAATAATCATTGATATCTAAATTGAGTGTGATAAATGAGAATTATTAATATGGACGTGTAACAAATTTTAAGAGATAAAATAAGTAATGAATATTAAAGGAAAAGATGGAGTGTTTTCAATGGAAGATAAGATGGTTGATAATAGAGATGAGTTGTTTGGGCATATGTTGGAGGAGTTGATAAAAGTAGTTCCCGAGGATGATGAAAATTGGTAGACCTAAATTAACATGCATAGAAGTTCAAATTGATTTGCTTGGAATGTATTTTACCACCATAGACGCTGCACCACACAAAATAAGAATAATAAAAAAAAGGATTCATAATGCCAACCCAACTAGTGTATAAGTTTGATGATGAAGATGTTGTTGATGATAATAATGATTAGTGTTATAATATAGGAATCATAGTAGTCCAACACTTATCAATTTCAAATAAGTCTTTTTTAGGGTTGTAAATGAACTAATATATCTGATTAACAACTCGAACTTAGCTCGATTAATACTTATTCATGTTTGTTTAAATTAGTAAATAAATAGAAATTTTTTAGTGCAGTTTCGTTGACAATATTATTTTGATTCAGATGTTAGTCTTTAAATAATCATTGATATCTAAATTGAGTGTGATAAATGAGAATTATTAATATGGATGTGTAACAAAATTTAAGAGATAAAATAAGTAATGAATATTAAAGGACAAGATGGAGTGTCTTCAATGGAAGATAAGATGGTTGAAAATAGAGATAAGTTGTTTGGGCACATGTTGGAGGAGTTGATAAAATTAGTTCCTGAGGATGATGAAAATCGGTAGACCTAAATTAACATGCATAGAAGTTCAAATTGATTTGCGAGGAATGTATTTTACCACCATAAACACTGCACCACACAAAATAAGAATAAGAAAAAAAGGATTCATATTGCCAACCATCTAGTGTACAAGTTTGATGATGAAGATGTTGTTGATGATAATAATGATTAGTGTTATAATATAGGAATAATAGTAGTCCAACACTTATCAATTTCAAATAAGTCTTTTTTAGGGTTGTAAATGAACTTATATATTTGATTAACAACTCGAACTTAGTTCGATTAATACTTGTTCATGTTTGTTTAAATTAGTAAATAAATAATCATGAATACTTTTTTGAAACTTGAAGATTAAATGAAGTAAATAATAAAATTGTTCACCTACTTATTAATGTTCACGAACAATCTCTTTTCTTATTCAATAAATAACTTGTAAATGCTCTATGTTTATNTTAAGTTTTTTTTAGGGTTGTAAATGAACTAATATATTTGATTAACAACTCGAACTTAGTTCGATTAATATTTGTTCATGTTTGTTTAAATTAGTAAATAAATAATCATGAATACTTTTTTGAAACTTGAAGGTTAAATGAACTAAATAATAAAATAGTTAACCTACTTATTAATGTTCACGAACAATCTCTTTTCTTATTCAATAAATAACTTGTAAATGCTCTATGTTTATGTGATATAATTTTTTAAATAGATTAGATTTAACTATAATTTAATATATATTTTTTTAGTAACAAGATAATTTTTGTCTATATGTATAAAAATTTAATGCATTTCTTATTTTTTTATTTCAATGAATTAGCTTGTTAATACTNAACTATAATTTAATATATATTTTTTTAGTAACAAGATAATTTTTTTGTCTATATGTATAAAAATTTAATGCATTTCTTATTTTTTTATTTCAATGAATTAGCTTGTTAATACTTATTTATGTTATTTGATGGTATGAAAGTTTACTTATAACTTACATATATTATTTTATTTACTTGGTGTCTAATTTGAATTTTTATATTGTTGATTTATTTGATTGGTAACGTTATTTTTAAATTACTCTATATAAAAAATTTAATTCTTATTTGAATTTTTAGCTTGTTTTTAATAGTTTATATGAAAAATCATGTTTAATTTAAATTTTAGTTTATAAAAAAAATTAAGTACACATTCTATTTTTTAGCTTCAATTAAAATAAACAAGCCAAATACATATCAAGTATGATCATTAATAAAATTAAGCATGCCACGTATGAACATATATATGAAAGCTCTAGTCAAGCTTGCAGTAAAGAAGAACTTGTGATTCGACTGAGCCAAGACCATTCTATGGCATGCTTGATTCAACATATTCAACTCGGCTTGATTATAACCCTAGTCTATTTGCAAGTGGGTAGGGGCGTAGACGAGCTGAACACGAGAGAGCCTAGTCGCAGCTTGTGTTCGGCTCGTTTATATTTCGAGCTCAAAAAGTGTGTTCGTGTTTAGCTCATTAGCTTAGCGAGGCGAGCACGAGTTGTTCACGAACAAAGAGTCATTTTAACGACTCTAATCACGCAGCCAAAATATTTTAAGAATTGGGGCAAGATTTAAAAATTATTGTTTACAATAAAACATCGTTTGAATTTAATATAATAATTTTTTATCTATTTTCTTAATTAGTACTTTTAATTGGTTATAAATCTTTGTAGCCTTGTAGTTAATTAATTTTTTTTAAAAAATAGTACTCATCAATATATATATATATATATATATATATATATATATATATATATATANGATTGTTTTTCTTCTTGTTGCATGCAGCTATGATGCTCTTTTAATTTAAAATATTTTTTGTTCGTAATATCTTTTATTTCTTACTGTCTTGTTACTTTCATTGGCCTCTCTGATGCCATAAATAAATGATCTTAGGCCACTAAAATTCATCGTTGGATTAATGAAATAATTTAGTAAGGGGCAACTTATACTGACCTAAAACAACAGGCCTTCTTCAGAATGTCGTTGCCCAGTACTGTATAACAAGTATACGATTAATTCCCTAAACCTTATCATCTGTTAAAAAATACACAATCTTAATGCAACTATTAAAGGTAACTTGGGTCTAGTAAATGAAGTCCAGCTATTTTACCTGATAGGCGAGCAAGGAAGAAGCACACATAGTCTTATATCCCAGGAAATATGGTGCTGAAGCCGAGGAACCAAATAAAAAATAATGAACAAAACATAAACCCTAACCAAAGGTCTCATATTTTTTTTGCTTATCAAAACTTCATTTTTTTTCTGCTATTCAGTATGGGAAAGCAGCTTAAAGGTGAGGATTGAATAGTTGATAAGGGTTCAGTTAAGTAGGAAAAAAATGAATATAGTAGTGGGAACTCTACATTGTTCACCTACATATGCATGGCAAGGGGAAGTAGAGACGAGGGATGAAAGTGCCACAAACCTTGCCGCTTTAAAAGAATAAAGAAAAACAGAAGGAAAGCCCACAAAAAAAGGGTCTCGAGCTTTATGTTTTGGATTCTTTCATGTTTATACCTTGCCTGTGAATGAGGGAAGAGGATGCACTATGAAGATTTATTGTGTGTGCTTTTATGGAGGCATTGAGGGGATATTTGGCTATTGGATTTGAAATAATCTGATCCCAATGGCCAATATGTATGCTACTTTAAAAAAACCATGATAAAATTTGAAACGACCAGGAATCAAATTTACCATCTGTCGCCCTTCTCCACCTATTGATTTTTGATAGCAAGCGACTAAGCTTAAGTTACCAATTTTTAGTAAAAAAGGTAACCAGTTTTATATTTATATGCATTTTTAGTTAATCAAATCATTTTCGTGGTAACAAAAAATACTGAGAATTGACTTTGAAAAAATTTTGAGTTTCTCACTGAGTTCAAAACTCAAATAAAGTCAAGTAAATTTCGATTTGAGCGAAAACTCGGGCTATTTGTCAGCTTTAACAATCTTATTCTCACCAATGAGAGTGATCTTCAGTTGTAGTTTCTTATTTTTATCTACCAACTAAATGTTGGAACTTGTTTCGAATCACTTCTTGTGCCTCGATTCAAACAAGTCAGCTGTCAGTGTAATTTATACTGCATTGTGCTATTAAGTGTTGTTTTGTGAAAAATTAATAGAACTATGCAAAGAAAATATTTATACATAAGATGTGTTAGAATTGGTAGAGCTGAATATATGATTATGTATTTTTGTGGGTACGGTATTAACAAATATAACTTTATTGTTAGAAGATGAGGTGTTACATATGTGATGTATTTAAGTATAGTAGATCAACTATACGAAAGAAAAAAAATAGACATGTAGGTGTGGATGTAACTTCCAGACTTAATGTTGGATGATTATAATGGAGGAGTGCTTCATGAGTTTTGTGTGATAAAGGAATTCTCAAAGGATTAAATAGAATTTTTTTAAACTGCAATCAAGTCCACAATGTTGTATGGCTCTAAATGCTAGGCTATACAGATTATTGATATCTAAATTGAGTGTGATAAATGATAACATTAGTATTGATGTGTGATAAATTTATAATAGATAAATAAGGAATGAATATATTAAAGGAAAATATTTATCGCCATCTATTGGAGATAAGATGATCAAAATAGAGATTACTGGTTGAGACGCTTGTTAGAGAAGTTGATAATTTAATTGTTAGAGGATGTTTAAAATTGGCAAACCTAAATTAACATGCATATATTTTCAAAACAATTTATGAAGAATATATTTTAACACCCTTGACAATGCTAAAAAAAAAGAATTAAAAAGGATTCATAATTCCAACCCAAATAGATGTATAAGTTTAATGACAAAGATGTTGATGACGACAATAATGATTAGTGTTACAATATGGGAATAATAGTAGCCCTATTCTTATCAATTTGGAACAATTTTTTTTGCAAGAGGAAGTATTATCACTTACTGAATGCAGTGAATTAAAAGTTTGATTGTTGTCATTGCAATACTAATTATGGAAACACAGAGGAGCAATTTTGGCTTTATCGATTTTTGTAATATTTGTTAACCTAGCAGTTAGCATTTGACGATTGATTTCATCTAGTGCTAAAATTAGAGATATGTTGTAGTTGCTTTCTTCACTATTATGTTTATTTGTATATTTAAGTAGCCATCCATGTTTTCTATTTAAAAATTTGAATGATAATGAGTCCCTTGAAAGAAAATTCCAGCGAGTGTACTACCATCGGATGTTGTCATTAATACAATTTTTTCTTACCTTTAACGGGTTGTGGATGGTGTGGAACTTCATTTAATGATTAATCTTCTTGTTCAATGATAATGGAGCTTATAATTAAATATTGATACTTCACTCATAAATTGGTCGTTACACTGTGTTAATAAATATTTTAAAGTTAGATGCTTTAGAATTATTAGATCAAAAATGAGTTTATTATATGTAGTTTTAGTGTGTATGATATTAACAATCATCATTATTAAAAGATATGTTACTTGGGTGATAGATTCTTAAGTATTTCATACTTATATGAAAAAAAAAATGGAGATGTAGATGAGGAACTTTTAGAGTTAAAGCTAGGTGTTTGAAATGGACAAGTATTTCCAGAATTTTGTGTGATACGAAGATTAAAAACGCTTAAATAGAAATTTTTTAGTTCAATTTCGTTGACAATATTATTTTGATCAGATGTTAGCCTTTAAATAATCATTGATATCTAAATTGAGTTTGATGAATGAGAATTATTAATATGGATGTGTAACAAATTTTAAGAGATAAAATAAGTAATGAATATTAAAGGAAAAGATGGAGTGTCTTCAATGGAAGATAAGATGGTTGAAAATAGAGATAAGTTGTTTGGGCATATGTTGGAGGAGTTGATAAAAGTAGTTCCCGAGGATGATGAAAATTGGTAGACCTAAATTAACATGCATAGAAGTTCAAATTGATTTGCGAGGAATGTATTTTACCACCGTAGACGCTGCACCACACAAAATAAGAATAATAAATAAAAAGGATTCATAATGCCAACCCAACTAGTGTATAAGTTTGATGATGAAGATGTTGTTGATGATAATAATGATTAGTGTTATAATATAGGAATCATAGTAGTCCAACACTTATCAATTTCAATTAAGTTTTTTTTAGGGTTGTAAATGAACTAATATATTTGATTAACAACTCGAACTTAGTTCGATTAATATTTGTTCATGTTTGTTTAAATTAGTAAATAAATAATCATGAATACTTTTTTGAAACTTGAAGGTTAAATGAACTAAATAATAAAATAGTTAACCTACTTATTAATGTTCACGAACAATCTCTTTTCTTATTCAATAAATAACTTGTAAATGCTCTATGTTTATGTGATATAATTTTTTAAATAGATTAGATTAACTATAATTTAATATATATTTTTTTAGTAACAAGATAATTTTTTTGTCTATATGTATAAAAATTTAATGCATTTCTTATTTTTTTATTTCAATGAATTAGCTTGTTAATACTTATTTATGTTATTTGATGGTATGAAAGTTTACTTATAACTTACATATATTATTTTATTTACTTGGTGTCTAATTTGAATTTTTATATTGTTGATTTATTAGATTGGTAACGTTATTTTTAAATTACT
>JXCR01144515.1:411823-443570 GCA_002079205.1 Phalaenopsis hybrid cultivar
ATTTGAGCACCGAGATGAAATCAAATGTCAAATGCTGACTTTAGATCAATAAATAATTATAGGAGGCCAAAAAAATTGTTCAATCCAAACAGGCTTCTTTGCTGTGTGTTTCATGAATAACTGTTGCAGTGACAACAATCGCATATTTATTTATCTGCATTCAAGTGAAAATGCATCATATTGCAAAAAGAACTGTTTGAAGTCAAAAAGTATTAGGCTACTATTGTTCATATGGAATTATACTGGCAAGTAACAATAACACCCTAGACTCATCCAACTGTTTGAATCGGAATTATGAACCTTTATTTTCCATTCTTTTCTATTGAACATTGTTTAAAGCGTTGAAATATATTTCGCAAATTTTTCAACTTCTACCAATGCAAATTTAGGTCTAACAAATTTCCTTCATAACCCTGAAACTAATTTTATTACCTTCTCAAACATGTATACTTCCTACAATCCATTGTATATATCCAAACCATTCAAGAATATTTTTTATCACCTTATATTCAATAGATGGCACTCCAACTCATTCCTCGGTTTAGCCTTACTAGGATTATCACACACCAATCTTAATATTCTCATTTATCACACTCGATTTAGAAATCACGATTTTTTAAAGCCTAACATTTGGATACACTTAATAATTGCAGTATAAAAATTTATATTTAAGCCTTCAAAATCTTCTTATCACAAAAAAATTCTTGAAACACTTTTTTCCATTTTTACCATCCAGCATTAACTCTAGAAGTTAAGCCAACATACATACCTCCATTTTTTTGCAAAATAGATGCAAAATAGTTAAATCTATCTACCAAGTTAACACCTACTCTTCTAATAAAGATAATTGTTAATATTATACCCACTAAAATTAAATATAATGTCTTCATTTTTGCTCTAATAATTATAAAGCATCCAAATTAAAATATTTAATAAGTTCTCACAAAAAACATCTAATAGCACACGGTGATGACCAATTTATAAGTAAAATATCCATATTTAGTTATAAGCTCTCTTATCATTGAATAAAGTCTCATATATGACCACATGAAAGTTGACATGAATGAATCTTTAAAAAAAGATTCGCTTTGTCCACAAGCAATGAGCGCTGGAAGTAAGAAACTGTCGTAATAATGACAATTTCCAATGGCAGTAAACTGGAATTTTTTGTTCAAAGATTCCTTGGACCAATATTCATTAAAAATTTCAAACCGAAATCAAGGACATCTACCTAATTTAACAAAAATGAAAGAGTAAAAGAAAATCAAATAAACATAATTGTGTGATAGGCACCTATAACAAATCTTCCATTTGAGCAGCAAGATAAAATCAAATGTCGAATGTTGACAGTTGGTTAGCAAATAATACATANAAAAAAAATAAAATAAAATAAACATAATTGTGAAATCACGACTACAACAGAGCAACGATTTGAGCACCGAGATGAAATCAAATGTCAAATGCTGACTTTAGATCAATAAATAATTATAGGAGGCCAAAAAAATTGTTCAATCCAAACAGGCTTCTTTGCTGTGTGTTTCATGAATAACTGTTGCAGTGACAACAATCGCATATTTATTTATCTGCATTCAAGTGAAAATGCATCATATTGCAAAAAGAACTGTTTGAAGTCAAAAAGTATTAGGCTACTATTGTTCATATGGAATTATACTGGCAAGTAACAATAACACCCTAGACTCATCCAACAGTTTGAATCGGAATTATGAACCTTTATTTTCCATTCTTTTCTATTGAACATTGTTTAAAGCGTTGAAATATATTTCGCAAATTTTTCAACTTCTACCAATGCAAATTTAGGTCTAACAAATTTCCTTCATAACCCTGAAACTAATTTTATTACCTTCTCAAACATGTATACTTCCTACAATCCATTGTATATATCCAAACCATTCAAGAATATTTTTTATCACCTTATATTCAATAGATGGCACTCCAACTCATTCCTCGGTTTAGCCTTACTAGGATTATCAGACACCAATCTTAATATTCTCATTTATCACACTCGATTTAGAAATCACGATTTTTTAAAGCCTCACATTTGGATACACTTAATAATTGCAGTATAAAAATTTATATTTAAGCCTTCAAAATCTTCTTATCACAAAANTAGGCTTTAAAAAATCGTGATTTCTAAATCGAGTGTGATAAATGAGAATATTAAGATTGGTGTGTGATAATCCTAGTAAGGCTAAACCGAGGAATGAGTTGGAGTGCCATCTATTGAATATAAGGTGATAAAAAATATTCTTGAATGGTTTGGATATATACAATGGATTGTAGGAAGTATACATGTTTGAGAAGGTAATAAAATTAGTTTCAGGGTTATGAAGGAAAATTGTTAGACCTAAATTTGCATTGGTAGAAGTTGAAAGATTTGCGAAATATATTTCAACGCTTTAAACAATGTTCAATAGAAAAGAATGAAAAATAAAGGTTCATAATTCCGATTCAAACTGTTGGATGAGTCTAGGGTGTTATTGTTACTTGCCAGTATAATTCCATATGAACAATAGTAGCCTAATACTTTTTGACTTCAAACAGTTCTTTTTGCAATATGATGCATTGTCACTTGAATGCAGATAAATAAATATGCGATTGTTGTCACTGCAACATTTATTCATGAAACACAGCAAAGAAGCCTGTTTGAATTGAACAATTTTTTTGGCCTCCTATAATTATTTATTGATCTAAAGTCAGCATTTGACATTTGATTTCATCTCGGTGCTCAAATTGTTGCTCTGTTGTAGTCGTGATTTCACAATTATGTTTATTTTATTTTATTTTTTAAAATTTTTGCATTAAATTAAGTATCTATCCAATCTTTGTATTTGAAATTCTGAAAGAGTATGGGTCCATGTCACCTTACACAAAGATCTTCACAAGTTTAATTCCATACATTTATTTATTTATTTTTTTTTTTGTTCACGCTGCTGCAACTGAGTTCATTCTATGTGAAGTCATCATAGTTATTCTAAATTTATGCAAATTTTCCTGCTTTTTCCCCCCTTCAGATTAGGAAGATGAAGGGCCTGAAGCAGAAGAAGGCTCATTTGATGGAGATTCAGGTGAATGGNATCATGTTTATTCTAAATTTATGCAAATTTTCCTGCTTTTTTCCCCCCTTCAGATTAGGAAGATGAAGGGCCTGAAGCAAAAGAAGGCTCATTTGATGGAGATTCAGGTGAATGGCGGAACTGTTGCTCAAAAAGTTGACTATGCCTATAGTTTCTTTGAGAAGCAGGCCCCCATTGATGCGGTCTTCCAGAAAGATGAGATGATTGATATTATTGGTGTGACTAAGGGTAAGGGATATGAGGGTGTTGTTACTCGTTGGGGCGTGACTCGTCTACCTCGAAAGACTCACAGGGGACTTCGCAAGGTTGCTTGTATCGGTGCATGGCATCCTGCCCGAGTTTCTTTCACTGTTGCACGTGCTGGTCAGAACGGTTATCACCACCGTACAGAGATGAACAAGAAGGTGTATAAGATCGGAAAAGCTGGAGATGAGTCCCACTCGGCAAGCACTGAGTTTGATAGGTAATCTCTTTGACTCATCACTTGCATTTTTTTCGATTTAGGATGTGATATTAGTCATGAATGTCTTTTTTAATGTTGTTGATTGGTCTTATTTTGCTGTTATTTTCCTCTTGGGAAAGTTGTCTGATTTGACGTTTGTTAATTAATGGGAAAGAAATGGGGAAGGAAGTATATTTTTTTGGTGTTGAAGGTATTGAGGGAAACGGAATTGTATTCAATTTTATAGTATCATACTGGCTTTCTAATTATAATATAATTTATCAACTGTTAATTTAAGTAGAAACATGAATTAATGTGAAATTTCAGTTGCAAAACCCTTCACAAGAAACACAATGTTAATCCCTTGTAAACCAAATTTGAAACAGAAACCTAAATTTCATTCTTTTAGGCTCTGTTTGCTTGTGATGAGATAAATCTTTTCTTATTTCCTGCTTGCATAGGACTGAAAAGGATATCACTCCCATTGGTGGCTTCCCTCACTATGGTGTGGTNGAAATGGGGAAGGAAGTGTATTTTTTTGGTGTTGAAGGTATTGAGGGAAACGGAATTGTATTTAATTTTATAGTATCATACTGGCTTTCTAATTATAATATAATTTATCAACTGTTAATTCAAGTAGAAATATGAATTAATGTGAAATTTCAGTTGCAAATCCCTTCACAAGAAACACAATGTTAATCCCTTGTAAACCAAATTTGAAACTGAAACATAAATTTTATTCTTTTAGGCTCTGTTTGCTTGTGATGAGATAAATCTTTTCTTATTTGCTGCTTGCATAGGACTGAAAAGGATATCACTCCCATTGGTGGCTTCCCTCACTATGGTGTGGTGAAAGATGACTATCTTCTGATCAAAGGTTGCTGCGTTGGACCGAAGAAGAGAGTCGTCACGCTTCGCCAGTCTCTGCTCAAGCAGACATCTCGTCTCGCCCTCGAGGAGATTAAGCTCAAATTCATTGATACTTCGTCCAAGTTTGGCCACGGACGTTTCCAGACCACCCAGGAGAAGCAGAAATTCTATGGAAAGCTCAAGGCTTAAAAGAGGAGGAGGTTCTAGTTGTAATTTTGAGATTCTAAATAACATTTTTTTATGAGAGAATGCTTTTTTTTCTTATGTTGACACTACATTCAAGTTTGATGATGTATCCGACTCTTGTTGATGTATTTGTTTTGAATTTTGATGGTTTGTGCTGAAGATGTTTAAGAAGATTTTGAATTATATATTTCTGTGTTATATATTGGTTTTGAATTCATATTTAATGTGAAAATAATAAATATGAATCCATCATTTGCACCTTCTTGAGATCTTGTCACCCACAACATGGCTTAAAATTACTATAGATCTTAATCAAAATTTACCCTTTTAAAAAAATGTTCACATAACTAGTGGTATGTCAAAATCTTTACTAACAACCTCAAATGAGTCACATGATCATTTAATAATTTTTTCTAATTTTTAACACTACCCTGCTCAATTTTNTTTAAGAAGATTTTGAATTATATATTTCTGTGTTATATATTCGTTTTGAATTCATATTTAATGTGAAAATAATAAATATGAATCCATCATTTGCACCTTCTTGAGATCTTGTCACCCACAACCTGGCTTAAAATTACTATAGTTAATCAAAATTTACCCTTTTTAAAAAAAATGTCCACATAACTAGTGGTATGTCAAAATCTTTAATAACAACCTCAAATGAGTCACATGATCATCTAATAATTTTTTCTAATTTTTAACACTACCCTGCTCAATTTTTTTGGTTAACAATGTGCTCAATAGAAATCCATGTGCTCTTGTTTTAAAATTTGATTTTTTTTTATGAACCTTGATAGTTCAATTAGTTTAAATGAAGCATCATTTGATTCTTAATAAGATGAGTTATTAATAATCACATTAGCTTCATCATAAGNTTTGGTTAACAATGTGTTCAATGAAATCCATGTGCTCTTGTTTTAAAATTTGATTTTTTATATGAACCTTGATAGTTGATTTAGTTTAAATGAAGCATCATTTGATTCTTAATAAGATGAGTTATTAATAATCACATTAGCTTCATCATAAGTAAAACCATTTAGATATACTGTATAATTATTAGCTTCATCATGTTTTAATCCAAATGAAATGACTATTTGTTATCATAAATAGTCTATGTAACTATTAATGTTTTCTTCCCAACATTTTGCAAATTATCCATCATCTTATTTATTTTTGTTCAAGGGAAAACCATTGAGCATTATTATGTTTTTTATAATTCAAGTGTTTTCAAAAAATAAATTAATTAATTTTTAAAAATAAAAAATAAAAATATGCAAAAAAAATACTAAACAAATATGTTTAATGCTTTAAAAGTAAGGCAAAAATGAATAAGGAAAAGAAAAAAAAGGGCACCAGACAGATTCTAGTTGAGTTCTTTTTGGTGCAATTTTATGATTAAAATAAAATGAGATCGCGCCCAACCCTAATTGCCACGGTTCAATTTTTATCCCACAATCCCTATGAAAAAGCAACCACTTAGTTACCTGTAAGCACTGTTGAATCAGTACGACAGATGTGATGGTTCTAAACAATTTCATATTATATATATTTTTTTATGGGAAAATGAGGGTCACCTCCAACTTTATTTAAAGAAGAAAAAAAGGGAATACAACAATCCTAGAAGAGGCAGAAGAAACAAGGGGCACGAGTGTTTAGATCCACAAGAGCAACAAACACTCCTAAGACTGGATATAGACAATCCAAAGAACACCACAGTAACTTTTAAACAAAACTTCTGAAGACCAATAAATTTTCCATTTGTGAAATAAATAAACAAAACAAGAGAGCAAAAATAAACAGCTAGCATAAATAAAGAAAGCCGGTAAATCAAAAGAATGAGGGGTAATTGAAGACAGACAGACTTAGAGGTTAGAACATACATGCAGAACTACTAAATTTCCTTCAAGGAGCTAATGAATAATAAAATTCAAATGAACGGTTGAAATTTAATATATTAATGAAAATCATCATAGCTCANGCAGATTCTAGTTGAATTCTTTTTGGTGCGGTTTGAATCCAAATAATTTTTGATTAAAATAAAATGGGATCGTGCCCAACCCTAATTGCCACGGTTCAATTTTTATCCCACATTCCCTATGAAAAAAGCACCCACTTAGTTACCTGTAAGCACTACTGAATCGGTACGAGAGATGTGTTGGTTCTAAACAATTTCATATAATATATTTTTTTATGGGAAAATGAGGGTCACGTCCAAATTTATTTAAAGAAGAAAAAAAGGGAATACAACAACCCTAAAAGAGGCAGAAGAAACAAGGGGCACGAGTGTTTAGATCCACAAGAGCAACAAACACTCCTAAAACTGGATATAGACAATCCAAAGAACACCACAGTAACTTTTAAACAAAACTTCTGAAGACCAATAAATTTTCCATTTGTGAAATAAATAAACAAAACAAGAGAGCAAAAATAAATAGCTAACAAAAATAAAGAAAGCCAGTAAATCAAAAGAATGAGGGGTAATTGAAGACAGACAAACTTAGAGGTTAGAACATACATGCAGAACTACTAAATTTCCTTCCAGGAGCTAATGAATAATAAAATTCAAATGAACGGTTGAAATTTAATATATTAATGAAAATCATCATAGCTCAACCAAATTGTTCGTTCCAGAAAAAATCAAGTATAAAATTGATATCAATTAGAAGAAAAAGTAGAAACTAAAAACTCAATAAGTCACAAAACAGTCNTAAAATTGATATTTGGCAGAGGCCCAAATATCGATTTCTCTTGTGCAATTCGGCCCCATGATTAGAGCCCGCGCTATGTGCCTATAATTAGACCCCTCACGCACCATGTTAGAGATCGAACCCTTGCCAGAGGGGACTTACAGTGACCCTGCCTACAACTGGACAAAGATATATATATATATTTGTCAAATATAAAATAACCATTTTCTCTTTTTATTGATCGCAAATTCTCACCCGAAAAAGAAACAAATGCAAAACAAAATTACAATCCTCTTATTATCAAATTAAAAAAAAAATCCCTTGCAACTAAACCCTAATGAATAATAAAGACTAATTACTCATCATTTCCATCTAGCCTGAAGACGACGGCGGCGGAAGCTCGCCGGAATCCTCCCATTTATTCGCCGGAAAAGCCGTTCCCCAAATCTCCGACTGCCCCAAATACCTCATCCTCTGCTCTTCTTCCCCTCCCATTCCATTAAAACGATTCAAAACAGAGGAAGAAGACGACGAAGTACAAGAAGATGAAACAGGGGAAGCTGAATTCAAACTGGAGTACTCCAGATTCGCATACTGTCCATCACCTCTCAACAATCTCGAATACTCCAAATAATCCCTCGAAGCANTCAAATACCGCATCCTCTGCTCTTCTTCCCCTCCCATTACATAAAAACGATTCAAAACAGAGGAAGAAGACGACGAAGTAGAAGAAGAAGAAACAGGGGAAGCTGAATTCAAACTCGAGTACTCCAGATTCGCATACTGTCCATCACCTCTCAACAATCTCGTATACTCCAAATAATCCCTCGAAGCACTTAAGTCCGGCGTGATACTCTGGCCGCTTGAATCAATCTCCGGCGGCTGTAAACGCGCATGTTCCGGGAAGTTGAGCTTTGCGCGGCTTCCACGAAAGCGAAGAGCCGCTTCATCGTAAGCTCGAGCGGCGGCTTCCGCGGTATCAAAGGTTCCGAGCCAAACACGGGCAGCTTTGTGCGGGTCGCGGATTTCAGCTGCCCATTTTCCCCATGGGCGTTGGCGAACTCCTCTGTATCGCCGGCGAGGCTGGCCCTCTGTTTCGGTTTGGGAAGAAGGTGTTTGTTCATGCGTTGATGGAGGTTGGGAGGAGATTGTGGAGTGAGGGACGGAGGGTGATGCTGTAATGGGGAGAAGAGTATCAGTTAAAAAATGACATTTTTGGCCGTTTTGCTTGTTTCATACAAAACTTAATTAAAGTATTTTAAATGTTTATCTCTTACTTATGAGTTATGAATCATATAAATCATGTGATGATGAGAGATATCCATACAAAAATATGAATTTTATGTCTTTAAATCTGTACTAAAACATTTTAGATTGGATGTTTTATTGAAGATAAGAAAGATGTGATTTTGGCATTATGTTATAATAAAGCTTGAGAACATGATATAAAGAAGTTTGCTGAGGATTATAATTAGTAAGGAATTATTCAAAATATAAAATAAGTTTAAACATATCATTAAAAAAAGACCTCAAGAAATTATTAAATATTATTGTTTTCTAAATATACAAGATTGTGATGTTTTTATGATTAAAAGATAGTTTGCATTAAAAAATATCTTAAATTATCTTATAAATCTTAGGATTTGNGATAAGTTTAAACATATCATTAAAAAAAGACCTTAAGAAATTATTAAATATTTTTGTTTTCTAAATATACAAGATTTTGATGTTTTTATGATTAAAAGATAGTTTGCATTAAAAAATATCTTAAATTATCTTATAAATCTTAGGATTTGTGAACTATTATAGATGTCTTAAATCCTAAACATACAATCAAGTTTATCTTTATTTAGATGTATGGTTTAGTTATTTTATGTTTTCTTATGATTTCTTGTTATTACTTTTGTTTATTGTCTTGTAAAAACTTTGATAATTATCTTATGGCTTAATCAAAATGCATTATAGTTAGAAAATATTATTATTGGTACTTAATCTCTATATCATTAATGAGAAAATATTATGTTCGAAATATCACACGTCGTGGTAAGATCCACGACATTTTCCAGACATCCCGACAACGTACTTACAAGAACATTTTAATAACCAAAGATAAATATCATTAATTTATCATTACTTTAAAATAGTTAAAATAAAAAAAAATAAAAATAGAGGCATTTATACATGCATACTACAAAGTAGATACCACTAAAGTATTTAACATTCATAAAAAATATCACTTTAAGTAACATTTTAAAAGTGAAAAATACATTTTCCATTGTGCTATAAATAAAAGTATCAAATTTAGGTGCTGCATGTATAAATGAATCTGAATTATGTAGTATTTATGAAAATTTCTATTAAAAATATATATCTAATACATCAGAAACTCATATGCAAAGTTCACATGATCATATCTATCTAAAAAGTTTATCATAAGAGAATAAATGTAAATATTACAACAAAAAGACTATTTGATCACATTGCTGCAAACATGGCAATATCAATATAATGATATTATACAAGTAATTACAAATGCAATGAAAATAATATGAAGATGATATAAAAGATGATTACCTCCAGAATAATACCCTAGCATTGACTCTGTTATTCCCTCATCTCTCTCCCTCTTCAAACCACCACTGCCAACACCAACATCCAATGCAGAATGCCCGGATAGAAGAGAAGCATCATACGGCGAAGAATGTGGTATTGATGTTGAAGAACCCGAACCCAAATAGCCACCCACCTTCGGCTCTTCGCGGGCGATGACTCGTGTTAAAGCCGAAACCATCACCGACATCTCGTCGGCCTGCCGTCGTCTCGAAAACATCGACAACTCTTCTTCTTCCTCCGCGTCCGCCGTCGGCAAAAACTCTCGTGGATTCGCCACTTTGAAGGACATTAATAAGCCTGAGTTATAATGATTGTGTTCAATTATCTGAAATTTTGGCATGTATTTGGGACTTCATAAGAAAAATCAGACTGGCTGGTGTGGCTTATATAGGAGAAGAGAGGGAAGGCTAATTCGAACGTGAAGATATTAATTAAATAAAATAATTTATCTACTTTAATTGATTTGGATTATTTATTATAAAATTACACTGTGAAATGTGAACGGAGGGAAAAACGGCAGGCATGCGGTTCAAATGTTTGAGGTTTGACCGTAGCCTAGGTTGGTAAGGGAGGGGTGGATTCGTTAATGATCGGGAAGATGGTTAGTCCGACGTGATCTTGGCCGTCGGATTGCACAACCAGGCGCCAATTGGGAGGAGAGGGATGGAAACGGGGTTGCTCTTTGCCGACATGGTTGACATGAATGCTCCCTAATTTTGGGTTTAATATGTCCGGGTTGGGTTGGGACGGTTTCATGTTGTATTTGGTTAAAATTCAATTACAAGATGGTCTAATTCACTTTGAAATGCTTGTCAAAGCTAAATAGTAGTGTTTTGAAAATTAGGTAGAGTTAGGCTACTAATTTGACAAATCATATATAATTAAAAATCTACCGAATGAAAGTCATAAGATTTTTGAGCTTACTAACGCAAAAAATCATCAATCTTAATTTCGCTTTCTTTTGTCTTCCCCTCTTCATTTCTATATCTTGCTTTCATTTTAGCTATGTTAAGATGTCATGAGTCAAGTAAGTAAGATTTGAACGTATTCTCAATGATATTTGAAACCAACAATATGTTTTCTCATCATCTTATCATGCCCGCTTAGCCATTAGAAGTGGACTAATCCAACCATATTTAACGACCATCTTTAGGCTTCAGCACAAACTTATTGGACATCTTAAGGTTACACGACTTACAATTATACAAAGAGAGCCAACATGATCACTCTCCTCACCCAATCTCTTGCATCACAAACTTCGAGGACATCATTATTTTAATATGTATTATTTTTNCCATGCCCGCTTAGCCATTAGAAGTGGACTAATCCAACCATATTTAACGGCCATCTTTAGGCTTCAGCACAAACTTGTTGGACATCTTAAGGTTACATGATGTACAATTATACAAAGAGAGCTAATAAGATCACTCTCCTCACCCAATCTCTTGCATCACAAACTTCGAGGACATCATTATTTTAATATGTATTATTTTTCCATGTTCTACAAATTTGAGAAAAGTTCATTTGTTTGTAAGTCATGTCAATGACTAGTAAGTTGTTTCAACTAGCTTGGCTTGATCCAATTATGTTTTCAGTCTTTTTACTTCTTTTACTTTGTATGGAATAACTTCTTTTCATCCTCATTCCTATAATGCTCTTATTATTCCACAGGGTATGAGTCAACCAGTAAACCGGGGGTAACAACTAGCTGCAATATAATTTCATATTTATTTTTAGCTAAAATGCAATTATGAACGTGTAATTANGTGTTTTCCGTCTATTTACTTCTTTTACTTTGTATGCAATAACTTCTTTTCATCCTCATTCCTATAATGTTCTTATTATTCCACAGGGTATGAGTCAACCAGTAAATTGGGGGTAACAACTAGCTGCAATATAATTTCATATTTATTTTTAGCTAAAATGCAATTATGAACGTGTAATTAGTCGATCCACACAATGTTTTTGCAAAGGTCACGTAGAAAAATGAAATTATTGCTCTTTAACAAGGGAAAAAAAAAGGAAAATAGTCTTTTTTCAAGTCTATCTAAGAAACTCATTCTAACCGACATTCAGATATTAAAAAGAAAAAAAAAAGTGCACATAAGACATAATATCATGACTAAATAATTTTTTTTGGGATAATTACATACAGACCCTCAGAAACATTGATATTTACAAATTAATCATCCATGTGAATTTCTTAAAGAACCGATATATTTATATGNGAAAAAAAGGAAAATAGCCTTTTTTCAAGTCTGTCTAAGAAACTCATTCTAACCGACATTCAGATATTAAAAAGAAAAAAAAAGTGCACATAAGACATAATATCATGACTAAATAATTTTTTTTTGGGATAATTACATACAAACCCTCAGAAACATTGATATTTACAAATTAATCATCCATGTGAATTTCTTAAAGAACCGATATATTTATATGTGCCACGATCAAATTATTGGTAATTTGATAAAAAATGAAAAATATAAGTTGGGGCTTTATCCTGAATTATGATATTTGTGAGAGAATTTGACAAATGAATTGTAAATAGCAAGTTTGGGGTGGTCCGTATGTAATTGCCCGACCATATATATATATATATATATAATCAATTTATGTCCATAAAACCTTACATTTTATGCCTTGATGCCTTCAAATAATCTGGCTGCCTTGCACTTATATAGAGTGACAAAGACACAGAGATGCAACATTGCAGAAAGAAATAAATGATTGTAATTGATGTGAGGACATAACTCTATGAAGTCCAAGCTCACTTGGCCGTGAGCCCAAGCTGCCGGTTATCAAGAAGGCAGCTCAATTAATAACATAGAAAATGGCAAGTTAGGCATGATATTTTTTTTTCATAATTTACATTATTACCTTTTATATCTAAGAAAATCTATAGATATAAAAGACAATAAAACTTTAACGAGAACATTCCTTCATGTCACTTCGGTTAGGTGTTTGTTCATGGGAGGGGTAAGGAATGGAAAAGATATAGACCTCCATTGTTTGGCTTATTTTAATGTATGAATATGCATATCTTAGCATAAATGAGTTTTATTCATTTTGGTAAAGATATTTTGCACAAAGATTTTAATGTTAATAGAGAAATGATTCATTCACTCTATTGAATCAAAACATTTAATTTTAATGTCATTTTTTGGGATATATTAAAAGAAGATGTGGCATTGACTCTCCACTTTAGATATGCTAAATCTTTCTTAACTATTGCTATTTTCTTGTGAGTCCATGTATCATAATAAATTGTATTTTGATTTTGGTCTGTTTGGGGTGATTGCGGCTTTTAAACATGCGGTTATAAAAGCTGTGGTGGAGAAATTAACTTGTTAGAAAGCTATGGTGAGAGTTATAAATATACATTGTTAAAAAAAAAGATAATAGGTCTCATACAATCACCACACTTTAATTTTTGGTTTAAAAAACAGCTTTCCGCTACAAAAATTTCTAGAAAGTGATTCGTCAAACATAATGGTAGGGACGAGTTGAAACACAAAACAAACAGAAAGCTGTCTTAAACATATCCGAACATCAAAGTTTGCATAGATGCATGTATTCAATGAATTGTACTCCTTAAATGAGACGAGTCATCATTCTTCTCATTTAATGTTTGTTATTATGGACATCAAATATTTGATAAAATTTTTTATTCTTTTATGACTATTGAAATATATTATTTAAATAAATTTTAGAGTCATTTGATCATTAATAGAATACTCATGATTTTGAAATATAAAAGCACAATGCGCATGTAATTTTGTTCTTTAGCCTAGAGATTGGTAATATAATTAAAAAGTAATGAATTATATTCTTAACTTTTCTTAAAACACTTTATTTTAATTCATATATTAATGCTAATGTTGGATGCAAATTTTTCATTTTGACCATGCCTAAGGCATAGAGTGAGAGACCGAGGGAGAGAAAAAAAGATGAGAGAGAGAGAGAGAGAGAGAGAGAGAGAGAGAAGACGACAAAGAAGACGAAGTGACCTAGCAATTGTGATTGTCCTCAGTGGGGAAAATTGGGAATGTTCTCCGGGTTCTCGTACATATTTTATATATTGAAAGATGTTACAAAAGAAAGGGGATGTGATGCTTATATGGCTGGAGAGCCCAAATGCACCCACTATATGAAAAAAAATCTCTTATTTATAAATCGTAGCAATACATGATTTTTAATTATTACCAATAATCAAATATCATCAGTAATAACAACTAAACCGTAGGCAATATATTTACCGATGACCAAATTTTTGCGATGCGCATGGGTCCCCAAGCAAGATCTATCAATCCTTGATCCGTCACTCTATTATTCCGATCATGAGTCTAGTAATTCATAAAAACTTATGTCTCATTAAAGATAATAATTTTTTTAAACTCTAAATTACATGTGTTGTGAACCATTGAGAAAAATTATTCTCTAGTTCCATGCTTGTGATATCATCTTCAACTGAGTTCAACGAATCTAAAAATAAATTGTTACCAAATTGAAAAATTTATGGATTAGCTTGTTATAATATTTCCATCAATGCAAAGTTGAAGATAATATCACAAGTAAATTGAAAAATTTATGGATTAGCTTCCCCATGCAAAGTTAAGATCCAATAGTCAGGCTGAACCCTCTGATGAAATAAATCATATCTTATTTCATTAGGCATTATGTGTGCTATAGTTTTGTGTTTTGAATATGGACATCGAAACATACCCTCAGTTAGGTAAGATAGAGACTGCGATGTTGTAGCCGTGAAGGCCTCTGCATCGTTCAAGAATTCTTTGGTGATAACTTTTCTATTTGGATAAAGCATATTGCACATCCAGGATCTTGTTGCAAAACATTCATATTTACTTACAAACTTGAAAACAATCTACACATTACAAAGTGCAATTCAATGAGTACGAGACTTTAAATTTAATAGTTGTCATAATCACAGAGCTATAATAATGGGTGATCAAATCATTAAAAAAATTGAACGCTTTAGATAGCTCGAGCAACATTAATTGCTCAAAATTTGATTTCTTTGAATTTTTGATCGAATAGAGATCATATCGAAATAAATGAGTCAAGCTACGAGCCAAAATTTTGGATCAAATTTCTTTATATCCGACCCAAGTTCGGCTAGAAAGTAGAATACTAACAACTTGCTATTATTATGGTTGTCGAAGATAGATAATCGGTTTATTTTTTTTTTCATATTTTTGATCTAATCTTGTCCGTCATCATAGCTACATCAAATCTTGCACGAGTTTATTTCTTTCCCATTTTCTTTCCAAGTGAAAAGCTAATCATACATCTAAGCATTCTCGTCTCCGCAAACCCCATACGCTATTAAGTGCACACCTCGAAATATATTCTTAGAATGAATTATTTCATATGATGTAAGAATTTTTATTGCATCATTTAATTGAAGTCTAATTTTCATTGCCAAAATAGAAATTTATTTTAAAATCTAATTTTCATTCCCAAAATTCCCAAAATGGAAATTCACTATGAAATCTAATTGACATTGACAAAATGAGAATTACGGTAATAATTCAAATGAATTACATTTTATGGGGTTGTTCGATAATCAACCAACACAGCGGTTGCATTAAGGCACCCAAATCCTTAAAACATCACATATGATCAAGGGGGATTTGCATGGACTACTGACCAAGTGAACAAGAAAGTTATGTGATAAAAAACCAAAATGCCCCTCAAAAAAATGTTATAAATAAGCTACCTCTCTTCACTTGAGGGAGAAGAAAAGGAGATAGATAATTGAAATTTCATAATATATTTTGAAGAAAATATCAGGTGAGTGACCACCAAAAATACCATGCGAGTAACCACCAACCTCCGTAGAGACTAACCACCGCAGACAACCACCCGCCATCAAACTCTGTCGTTGCAGACCACCGGCTGTTGATGACCACTACTTGCAAATGTTATAACAAAACTATGGTTGTTGTTGAATTTCTTAATGTGTATTTTCTTAACTAAATAAAGAAAAATATAGTTTTCAGTNGATTGTAAATATTTCACATATTTAAGTTTGTTAAGAGTTTTCTCATCTCTTATATATCATCTAACTCTAGTCAAAACAAAAATTATACCGACCACCCATTATCATCCAACATCTAGCCTTCAAATTTTGATGTCACCGTACATCTATAAACGACTAACATTCAACATTCATGAGTCACCGACTTTCATGCCTACATTTTTATAGATTGTTCGTTCTTTATTTTTATAAAGAGAATGATCAAGTCGATAACCCACAATCACCTAACTTCTAGTATTACCTATCACTAATGCAATTACTAACAAAGAAAATAATAGAGTTTGTCAAAGGTTGTCAAATATATTTTCTTTATGATGAAATTTCTTACAATTTAGGTTTATAGATATTGGATCCATAGTTAGAAGTTGATGGAATCACAAATACTTCATATGGATCATCACCCAATGCCCTAATTTTAAACAACTTTTTCAATCATGTTACTTCCTCTATCAGGAGAGAAAGTAAAATTGTTGCAAACCATCACCCAATTTTAGAGCATTGACTTCAATTTTTGCCCCAAGCTTATCAACATTTGATAGAAAAAGGGGAAATTATTGTTATGGTAACTTTGAAATTTATAACGATCGACTACGAAACGAATAAATATAGCACGAGAAAATTCACACNAAATAAATTTTATGAACAAATTAATAATTCAGTTGATATTAAGTCTGAGAGTCAATACCTCTAGCCTAAGGGGGTTACATTATGTATGATAATTGGTCTGAATTAAGCAGAGGGGGTTGAAGAGTGGAACAGTCAGAGACACGTAGGTCTCCAATGTGGCTCAAAGGCTTGCATACTTTTAAGCATGGTGTTTTTTTTTTTTTTAAAATTAAGTTTTAAGCATACAAACCCCATGTTCAATAGTGTTGTGCACGGTTATATATGTTGTAGCACTACACTATTGTACATGTAGTATAAACTCCGGATGTAATACTCTTATATATTTGGCGATTGAAATAAAAATTGAATTATTTATAGAAGCGTATTTTTTTTATTGGTTATGTAAAAAGTGAGCAAGAAAATATAAAAAAAATAAATTTTGGTAATATTTTGGGCTTTTAGATGGTTTTGAATCACCTTGCTTTCTGTTTTTTTATTTGAGTGGATGATCTTGATAGAGCACTAATTCAAGTTGAAGAAAGCTATAATATTTTTTTGGTAATTCTATTAATTAAGTTTTTGCATAGCTGCAATTGCGCTACTTTTAACATGGGGCATTTACATCACGCAATTCTTATATATATATATATATATATNCAATCCGGCCCCATGATGAGAGCCCATGTCATGTGCCTATAATTCTATCCCCCACACACCACGATAGAGATTGAACCCTTGCCAGAGGGGACTTACAGTGACCCTGCCTACTAACTGGACAAGAAATATGACACTATATATAATATAACACATAAGTTTTGAAGTGAAAATTTATAACATTATAACGTAAATATTAAAATTTCCCTTTGTTACAAATGTAAATACAGAAAAATTATATGGAATATATATATATATATATATATATATATATATATATATATATATATATATANAAACGCGCATTTTCCGGGAAGTTGAGCTTTGCGCGGCTGCCACGAAAGCGAAGAGCGGCTTCGTCGTAAGCTCGAGCTGCGGCTTCCGCGGTATCGAAGGTTCCGAGCCAAACACGGGCAGCTTTATGCGGGTCGCGGATTTCGGCTGCCCATTTTCCCCATGGGCGTTGGCGAACTCCTCTGTATCGCCGGCGAGGTTGGCCCTCTGTTTCGGTTTGGGAAGAAGGTGTTTGTTCAAGCGTTGATGGAGGTTGGGAGCAGATTGTGGAGTGAGGGACGGAGGGTGATGCTGTAATGGGGAGAAGCGTATCAGTTAAAAAATGACATTTTTGGCCGTTTTGCTTGTTTCATACAAAACTTAATCAAAATATTTTAAATGTTTATCTCTCACTTATGAGTTATGAATCATATAAATCATGTGATGATGAGAGATATCCATACAAAAAATATGAATTTTATGTCTTTAAATCTGTACTAAAACATTTTGGATTGGATGTTTTATTGAAGATATGAAAGATGTGATTTTGGCATTATGTTATAATAAAGCTTGACAACATGATATAAAGAAGTTTGCTGAGGATTATAATTGGTAAGGAATTATTCAAAATATAAGATAAGTTTAAACATATCATAAAAAAAAGACCTTAAGAAATCATTAAATATTATTGTTTTCTAAATATACAAGATTTTGATGTTTTTATGATTAAAAGATAGTTTGCATTAAAAATATCTTAAATTATCTTATAAATCTTAGGATATGTGAACTATTATAGATGTCTTAAATCCTAAACATACAAACAAGTTTATCTTTATTTAAATGTATGGTTTAGTTATTTTCTGTTTTCTTATGATTTCTTGTTATTAATTTTGTTTATTGTCTTGTAAAGCTTTGATAATTATCTTATGGCTTAATCAAAATGCATTATAGTTAGAAAATATGATTATTGGAACTTAATCTTTATATCATTAATGAGAAAGTATTATGTTCGAAAAATCACACGTCGTGGTACGATCCACGACATTTTCCAGACATCCCGACAACGTACTTATAAGAAACAATTACTTGGCAAAACCGACATCTTAAAACATTTTAATGACCAAAAGATAAATATCATTAATTTATCATTACTAAGTATATACCACTAAAGTATTTAACATTCATAAAAAATATCACTTTAAGTAACATTTTAGAAGTGTAAAATACATTTTCCATTGTGCTATAAATAAAAATATCAAATTTAGGTGTTGCATGTATAAATGAATCTGAATTATGTAATATTTATGAAAATTTCTTTTAAAAATATATATCTAATACATCAGAAACTCATATGCAAAGTTCACATGATCATATTTATCTAAAAAGTTTATCATGATTCTTTCTTAATCAGCAACGCAGTTAAATGACAAGGAAATACATGTAAAGATTACAACAAAAATACTATTTGATCACATTGCTGCAAACATGGCAATATCTATATAATGATATTATACAAGTAATTACAAATGCAATGAAAATACTATGAAGATGATATAAAAGATCATTACCTCCAGAATAATACCCTAACATTGACTCTGTTATTCCCTCATCTCTCTCCCTCTTCAAACCACCACTGCCAACACCAACATCCAATGCAGAATGCCCGGATAAAAGAGAAGAATTATACGACAAAGAATGTGGTATTGATGCCGAAGAACCCGAACCCAAATAGCCACCCATCTTCGGCTCTTCGCGGGCGATGACTCGTGTTAAAGCCGAAACCATCACCGACATCTCGTCGGCCTGCCGTCGTCTCGAAAACATCGACAACTCTTCTTCGTCCTCCGCGCCCGCCGTCGGCAAAAACTCTCGTGGATTCGCCACTTTGAAGGACATTAATGAGCCTGAGTTATAATGATTGTGTTCAATTATCTGAAATTTTGGCATGTATTTGGGACTTCATAATAAAAATCNGTCGAAAACATCGACAACTCTTCTTCGTCCTCCGCGTCCGCTGCCTGCAAAAACTCTCGTGGATTCGCCACTTTGAAGCACATTAATAAGCCTGAGTTATAATGATTGTGTTCAATTATCTGAAATTTTGGCATGTATTTGGGACTTCATAAGAAAAATCAGACCGGCCGGTGTGGCTTATATAGGAGAAGAGAGGGAAGGCTAATTCCAACGTGAAGATATTAATTAAATAAAGTAATTTATCTACTTTAATTGATTTGGATTATTTATTATAAAATTACACTGTGAAATGTGAACGGAGGGAAAAACGGCAGGCATGCGGTTCAAATGTTTGAGGTTTGACCGTTGCATGGGTTGGTAAGGGAGGGGTGGATTCGTTAATGATCGGGAAGATGGTTAGTCCGACGTGATCTTGGCCGTCGGATTGCATAACCAGGCGCCAAGTGGGAGGAGAGGGATGGAGAAGGGGTTGCTCTTTGCCGACATGGATGACATGAAAGCTCTCTAATTTTGGGTTTAATATGACCGGTTTGGGTTGGGACGGTTTGATTTTTTTTATTTTTATTTGGTTTAAGTTCAACTACAAGATGGTCTAGTTCACTTTGAAATGCTTGTCAAAGCTAAATAGTAGGGTTGAAAATTAGGTCAAGTTAGGATACTAATTTGACAAATCATATATAATTAAAAATCTACCGAATGAAAGTCGTATGATTTTTGAGCTTACTAACGAAAAAATCATCAATCTTAATTTTGCTCTCTCTTTTGTCTTCCCCTCTTCATTTCTATATCTTGCTTTCATTTTAGCTATGTTAAGATGTCATGAGTCAAATAAGTAAGATTTGAACATATTCTCAATGATATTTGAAACCAACAATATGTTCTCTCATCACCTTATTATCATGCTCTCTTAGCCATTAGAAGTGGATTAATCCAACCATAATTAAAGGCCATCTTTAGGCTTCAGCACAAACTTATTGGACATCTTAAGATTACACGACGAACAATTATACAAAGAGAGCTAATATGATCACTCTCCTCACCCATTCTATTGCATCACAAACTTCGAGGACATCATTATTTTAATATGTATTATTTTTCCATGTTCTACAAATTTGAGAAAAGATCATTTGTTGGTAAGTCATGTCAATGACTAGTAAATTGTTTCAACTTGCTTGGCTTGATCCAATTGAGTTTTCCATCTTTTTACTTCTTTTACTTTGTATGGACTAACTTCTTTTCATCGCCATTCCCATAATGCTCTTATTATTCCACAAGGTATGAGTCAAGCCAGTCAACTAGCTGCAATATAATTTCATATTTATTTTTAGCTAAAATGCAATTATGAACGTGTAATTAGTCGATCCACACAATGTTTTTGCAAAGGTTACGTAGAAAAATGAAATTATTGCTCTTTAACAAGGGGAAAAAAAGGAAAATAGCCTTTTTCCAAGTCTGTCTAAGAAACTCATTCCAATCGACATCAAGATATTAAAAAGAAAAAAAAAAGGCGTGCATAAAACATAAAATCATTGCTAAATAATATTTTTGGGATAATTACATATAGACCGCTCAAAACATTGATATTTATAAATTAATGATCCATGCGACTTTCTTAAATTACCGAATCGATATATTTATACGTGCCACGACTAAACTATTGATAATTTGATAAAAATAAAAACTATGGGTTGGGTTTTACCATGAATTTGGATACTTGTGTGAGAATTTGAAAAATGAATGAAAGAGGACGGTTGATTTGTAAATAGCAAGTTTGGGGCGGTCTGTATGTAATTGCCCCACCAAAAAATATATATATGAAATCAATTTATGTCCATAAAGCCTTACATTTTATGCCTTGATGCCTTCAAATAATCTGGCTGCCTTGCACTTATATAGAGTGACAAAGACACAGAGATGCAACATTGCAGAAAGAAATAAATGATTGTAATTGATGTGAGGACATAACTCTATGAAGTCCAAGCTCACTTGGCCGTGAGCCCAAGCTGCCGGTTATCAAGAAGGCAGCTCAATTAATAACATAGAAAATGGCAAGTTAGGCATGATATTATTTTTTCATAATTTACATTATTACCTTTTATATCCAAGAAAATCTATAGATATAAAAGACAATAAAACTTTAACGAGAACATTCCTTCCTGTCACTTCGGTTAGGTGTTTGTTCATGGGAGGGGTAAGGAATGGAAAAGATATAGACCTCCATTGTTTGGCTTATTTTAATGTATGAATATGCATATCTTAGCATAAATGAGTTTTATTCATTTTGGTAAAGATATTTTGCACAAAGATTTTAATGTTAATAGAGAAATGATTCATTCACTCTATTGAATCAAAACATTTAATTTTAATGTCATTTTTTGGGATATATTAAAAGAAGATGTGGCATTGACTCTCCACTTTAGATATGCTAAATCTTTCTTAACTATTGCTATTTTCTTGTGAGTCCATGTATCATAATAAATTGCATTTTGATTTTGGTCTGTTTGGGGTGGTTGCGGCTTTTAAACATACGGTTATAGAAGCTGTGGTGGAGAAATTAACTTGTTAGAAAGCTATGGTGAGAGTTATAAATATACATTGTTAAAAAAAAANCTTCTATTGAATCAAAACATTTAATTTTAATGTCATTTTTTGGGATATATTAAAAGAAGATGTGGCATTGACTCTCCACTTTAGATATGCTAAATATTTTCTTAATTTTTGCTATTTTCTTGTGAGTCCATGTATCATAATAAATTGCATTTTGATTTTGGTCTGTTTGGGGTGGTTGCGGCTTTTAAACATGCGGTTATAAAAGCTGTGGTGGAGAAATTAACTTCTTAGAAAGCTATTGTGAGAGTTATAAATATACATTGTTAAAAAAGAAAAAAGATAATAGGTCTCATACAATCACCACAATTTAATTTTTGGTTTTAGAAACAACTTTCCTCTACAGAAAATTCTAGAAAGTGATTTGCTAAACATAACTGTAGTGACGAGTTGAAACACAAAACAAACAGAAAGTTGTCTTANAAAAAGATAATAGGTCTCATACAATCACCATATTTTAATTTTTGGTTTTAAAAAATAACTTTCCGCTACAGAAATTTCTAGAAAGTGATTTGCTAAACATAACTGTAGTGACGAGTTGAAACACAAAACAAACAGAAAGCTGTCTTAAACATATCCGAACATCAAAGTTTGCATAGATGTATGTATTCAATGAATTGTACTCCTTAAATGAGACGAGTCATCATTCTTCTCATTTAATGTTTATTAATTATGGACATCAAATATTTGATAAAAANTTGTCTTAAACATATCCGAACATCAAAGTTTGCATTGATGTATGTATTCAATGAATTGTACTACTTAAATGAGACGAGTCATCATTCTTCTCATTTAATGTTTATTAATTATGGACATCAAATATTTGATAAAATATCTTATTCTTTTATGACTATTGAAATATATGATTTAAATAAATTTTAGAATCATTTGATCATTAATAGAATACTCATGATTTTGAAATATAAAAGTACAATGCACATGTAATTTTGTTGTTTAGCCTAGAGATTGGTAATATAATTAAAAAGTAATGAATTAGATTCTTAACTTTTCCTTAAAACACTTTATTTTAATTCATATATTAATGCTAATAGTTGGATGAAAATTTTTCATGTTGACCATGCCTAAGGCATAGAGTGTGAGACCAAGGGAGAGAAAAAAGAGAGAGTGTGTGTGTGTGTGAGAGAGTGAGAGAGAGAGAAGATGAAGAAGAAGTGACACAACAATTGTGATTGTCCTCAGTGGCGTCCTTACTTGAAAAAAAAATCACTTATTTATAAATCCTAGCATTACAAGAATTTAAATTATTACCAATAATCAAATATCATTAGTAATAACAACTAAACCGTTGGCAATACATTTATGGATGACCAAATTTTCACGATGCGCATGGGTCCCCAAGCAAGATCTATCAATCCCTGATCCGTTACTCTATTGTTCCGATAATGAATCTACTAATCCATAAAAACTTATGTCTCGTTGAAGATTCCTAAAAAAAATAATCTAAGACGTTTAATAATTTTTTTAAACTCTAAATTACATGTGTTGTGAACCATTGAGAAAAAATTTTCTCTATTCCTTGCTTGTGATATCATCTTCAACTGAGTTCAATGAATATGAGAATAAACTGTTACCAAATTGATAAATTTATGGATTAGCTTATTATAATATTTCCATCAATGCAAAGTTGAAGATGATATCACAAGCAAATTGAAAAAAATATGGATTAGCTTCCCCATGCAAAGTCAAGATCCAGTAACCAGGTTGAAACCTCCGATGAAATAAATCATTTCTTATTTCATCAGACATTATGTGTGCTCTATTCTTGTGTTTTGAATATGAACATTGAAACATACCCTCAGTTAAGTAAAACGGAGATTGCGATGTTGTAGCCACGAAGGCCTCTGCATTGTTCAAGAATTCTTTGGTGATACATTTTCTATGTGGATAAAGCATATTGCACATCTACGATCTTGTTGCACAAATATCCATATTTACGTACAAACCTGAAAACAATCAACACATTGCAAAGTGCAATTGAATGAGTACGTAGACTTTAAATTTAGTAGTTGTCATAATCACAGAGCTATAATAATGGGCGATCAAAGCATTTAAAAAATTGAACGCTTTAGATAGCTCGAGCAACATTAATTGCTCGAAAATTGATTTCTTTGAATTTTTGCTCGAATAGAGACCATATCGAAATAAATGAGCCAAGCTACCAGCCAAAATTTTGGATCAAATTTCTTTATATTCAACCCAAGTTCAACTAGAAAGTAGAATACTAACAACTTACTATTATTAAGGTTGTGGAAGATTGATAATCGGTTTAAATTTTTTTCATACTTTCGATCTAATATTGTCTGACATCATAGCTACACCAAATTTTGCACAAGTTTATCTCTTTTGCATTTTCTTTCGAAGTGAAAAACTAATCATACATCTAAGCATTCACGTCTCCGCAAACCCCATACACTATTAAGTGCACACCTCGAAATATATTCTTATAAGTGCACACCTCGAAATATATTCTTAGAATGAATTGTTTCATATGGTGTAAGAATTTTTATTGCATCTTTTAATTGAAGTCTAATTTCCATTGTCAAAATAGAAATTCATTTTAAAATCTAATTTTCATTCCCAAAATGGAAATTCACTATGAAATCTAATTGACATTGACAAAATGTGAATTACGATAATAATTCAAATGAATTACATTTTACGGGATTGTTTGATAATCAACCAACACAGCGGTTGCATTAAGGCGCTCAAATCCTTAAAACATCACCTATGATCAAGTGGGGTCTGCATGGACCATTTGATCAAGTGAACAAGAAAGTTATGTGCTAAAAAACCAAAATGCCCCTCAAAAAAATGTTATAAATAAGCTACCTCTCTTCACTTGAGGGAGAAGAAAAGGAGATAGATAATTGAAATTTCATAATATATTTTGAAGAAAATATCAGGTGAGTGACCACCAAAAATACCATGCGAGTAACCACCAACCTCCGTAGAGACTAACCACCGCAGACAACCACCCGCCATCAAACTCTGTCGTTGCAGACCACCGGCTGTTGATGACCACTACTTGCAAATGTTATAACAAAACTATGGTTGTTGTTGAATTTCTTAATGTGTATTTTCNAAATTGACATTGACAAAATGGGAATTACAGCAATAATTCAAATGAATTACTTTTTACGAGGTTGTTCGATCATCAAACAGTGGTTGCATTAAGACACCCAAATCCTTAAAACAACAGCTATCATCAAGGGGGATCTGCATGGACCATCTGATCCAGTGAACAAGAAAGTTATATGCTAAAAAACCAAAATGTCCCTCCAAAAAATATTATAAATAAGCCACCTCTCTTCACTTGGGGGAGAAGAAAAAGAGATAGATAAGTGAAATTTCATAATATATTTTGGAGAAAATATTAGGTGAGTGACCACCAAAAATACCAGGCGAGTAACCACGAACCTCCGTAGCGGCCAACCACGGCCGCCATCAAACCCTGCCGTCGCAGACCACCGGCCGTTGATCACCACAACTTGCAACAATTATAATAAGACTATGGTCGTTGTTAAATTTCTTCATACTTTTATTTTCCTAACTAAATAAAGAAAAATATAGTTTTCAGTGTAAAATTGTAATCTCGTTCTTTCTATGCTATGAGAAAGACGTACCTCCATAATTACAACCATCTATAGATTACTTTTATTGGGTGAGTCTCCGTTATTTTTTTTCTTTTCAGGAGCTTTTTCACATAAAAATTGTTTTATCTCCCTTCGCTATATTTTCTTATCTATATGTGTTAAATTTTCATGCAATACTAACACAACAAATCATATCATCATGAATTTTCCCACATACAATAAACCCCTATAAAATATTTAATAATGAGTTACACTATATATATATAATTTGATGTATGTCGGCTATTATATATATAGAAAAAAGCCAAATTTAAATTGCTAACTAGCCAAGACGCACGTGATTCTTTGGGCACTGAATGTAGACCATTTCCAGGTTAGTAATGTGGGGGAGCCAATCATTAGATGTTACTCGTTCTTCATCCCTGGACCTTAAAACGTACTTGTCAGCTTTACGGTCGCTGGTGGGCCACATAAAAAAATTAGGGCATTGGCATTCATTCCACCGAAATTCTATGTATATTTTACATATCTAAGAACTCAATTTTATTTTTGACATTTATAACATTCAAATCTTTCATACCAAAACAAAAATTTCATGCATTTTCAAATATAGATAAAATTGCATATATGTAAAAAAGAAACTATAGGGGTTAGACATGTAAATACATAAGATGACCGGTATGTTTGTAAATATTTTACATATTTAAGAGAAGATTTTCAACTGAGGAAAGTACATGATTCATTGAGTTTGTTAAGAGTTTTCTCATCTCTTATATATCATCTAACTCCAATCAAAACGAAAATTATACCGACCACCCATTATCATCCAACACCTAGCCTTCAAATTTAGATGTCACCGTACATCTATAAATGTCTGACATTCAAGATTCATGAGCCACCGACTTTCATGCCTACATTTTTATAAATTGTTTAATCTATAGTTTTATAAAGAGAATGATTAAGTCGATAACCCACAATCAGCTAACTTCTAGTGTTACCTATCACTAATGCAATTACTAACAAAGAAAATAATAGAGTTTGTCAAAGGTTGTCAAATATATTTTCTTTATGATGAAATTTCTTACAATTTAGGTTTGTAGATGAAAACTTTGCAATTGGATCCATAGTTGATGGAATAACAAATACTTCGTATGGATCATCACCCAATGCCCTAATTTTAAACGACTTTTTCAATCATGTTACTTCCTATATCAGGCCAGCAAGTAAAATTGTTGCAAACCATCGCCCAATTTTAGAACACTGACTTCAATCTTTGCCCCAAGCTTATCAATATTTGATAGAAAAAGGGGAAATTATATATCTTAACTTTTAATAATGTAATTTTTTTACTATCTTAAAGCTTAAATAATGATGTTTCGACACCAAAATAGGATACTTTTTTTTAGGATTATTCATATTATTTTGTGGATTGGCCTCACTAATGACTAATTTACATGAGGGCAAAAACATGAGCTAGAAGCATTGCATACATAAATAATCAAGCTATTTATAATTAGTGGTTATATTGTGTAATACCCAAGTCTCATGTGCATATAAGAATCAACCACAATGCTTGAGTGCATATTTTATTAACAAACGCTTGAATATGTTTATTAAGATATATTTTTAAATCATTTTGATTTTATGATTATTTTTCTTAATTATTTGGTTAGGAAACAATAATTGAATACTTTGAAAATACATAAAAGAGAATTGTAATCTATTGTAAGTCTTGAATAATTTTTATAAGACCATGATAAACCCGATTTATTAGTCTTTTTCACCACAATGTAGAGAATGATGCACTCTACATAACATATATTTCCATATTTCTATTAAAATTATAAATGTGAAAATAAAATATTAATGGTGCAATTGTGATCTCTCAAGAAACTTATATGTGTGGATATAAATTTATTTTATGGAGCCGTTTGACATTTTTTTGGCAACCTGTCTTCACCAAAACATCCTAAACATATTACTTTTTTCAAATCTCTTTTTCTTCATAATTTTTGGAGAGACAGATTTCATGATATAACAAGATGAATATAGACTATTCAACACTCTCCAAATAATTTAGATAGTTACAAATATGACTTTGGGGCATTTGTTTATATAAAATCCACTAATGGTTTTATCCAGAGCACACATTATGGCTTTGTTGGGTAATGTGGAGACTCGGTCAATCGCAATTTAATTAACTTCCTAATTAAGAACCCACCTACTGCACACCTACCACACGCAGCCACCGCTCTTCTAGTTTCTATAAATAGCCTCTTATGACTTGTCATAAGTCAAGCCAAGCCAAGTCCTCTTGAGAGCTAAGAGAAAGAGGGAGGGAGGGAGGAAAAAAGATAGAGATTTTCTTCTAAAAGTAGAGATACTCGACGGTACAATTCCTCAAAGTAATAAAATACACTACAGCTCCGTGGACGTAGACAAATTTGTCGAACCACGTAAATCTGTGCGACGCACTGGTATTTTTCTGCGTGCAATTTTACTTGTTTCATTTTTTACTTTATTGCCGTCTTTTTTCACAACATGGCTTCTCTTATTTCCAAATCAATAGGGATTTAAAAAAAATTAAGAGGGAGAGAGCGAGGCTTTGGGAGCCCAATGTAAGCGCCTATTACCTGACCTCTCATTAAAGCAGAATTGTATTTTGTGTGTATTCCAAATCTTTGTTTGTCCAAAACTTATAAAAGTTATGATATCTCTGTATTTTTATACATTTCAACCTTATAATTTTTAATATGCTGTTCTGCATATTTTGATATATGCATATTAAATTTTCACCCAATATTTCTTATGTTTTAGGCATATTATCTAATTAGATTTATATAAAATTTTAACAAAATATAATTAAAATGGTAGTGTTACTATGATGAAGCAGGTATTGAATATGATACAATTGTTTGAAAATGCTTTGAATACTATGAAATGTGTGTGTATACATGAAATGCTAGTTATTATGATTTAGTTTGACAGAGATATGTTACTCTACATAGAAGAGTGGGTCGATGGACTTCCCTTTAAATGTGTTAGTGCTGTAAACTCGATATTTAGTGGGAATTATAAGGGGTGAATATAATACGTTATGAGTGTCAATGGGTTAAGAGTGGCAACTCTCATATACTATGCCACCTGACTGGTTTTTTTATTCTTATTGATATGGCATGATATTATATTATACATACCTCATTATGATTAATTTAAGAAAAAAACTACATATGATTAGCTAAAGCACCTGACTTGCATAGTATATGAATGATGGTAAATATATTTAATGATATGATATATACACACTATTATTATTTGTGATTTGATGCCATATTGTGATTTATGTATCTAACAATATACATTTTCATGTTTAGTGACCTATAGACTTATTTTTTAGTATACAATAGATGATTATGATGTAGTCATGCATATTATTTTGTTACAATTATTGATTGTAGTTGCAGGTTTTGTGTAACTTACCATGTTGTGCTCTCGCCCTTGTTGCATTTAAATTTTCTTAAAGAAATGTAAGACTCCAATTTAGTGGGCTGATAGTATTTGTTGATGATATATATTTTATAATGTTTGATATATATATTTTGTAATCATGATAAAAAAGCATAATTTATATAGACATAAGTTATATATATATGTGTGTGTGTGTGTGTGTGTGTGTGTGTGTGTGTGTTGTTGATGATTGATGCTGGTAGGTCTAGGTTAGGATTAGATTGAGTATATTGGTGAGAATTGAGCTGTAAAATGAGGAAAATGCTGCGAGTGCTGTAAAATGAGGATATAGAGAGTCTTTAGGAGCAACAACAAGGGAAGCATTTGGTGGAGCATCTTCAATTATAAAGGAGAGGAAGATAAGTGATAATGTATTTCATTTGTTGTATTTCTTTAAACACATCATTTAGTGAAATTCTCTTATTTTCAAATGAAGCTTTGTGGTATGTTCTTCATGTTTTTTGAGTAGTACTCTTTACCTTACCTTGTGATGATTAAGTAGGAGGTGTATGAATGTTAAGTGCTGTGTAGTTGCTTTTAATTACTTAATATTATGATTAACCCTACGATCTTCATTTACTTTTCATTCTGGCCAAGTGAAATGTTAAAATATGTTGTGAGCCATAATGACTTAGGAGAGCTATGATGGAATCAACTAGGTTAGTCACGTTGAACTGTGATGTATATGTGGATATGCTTCGTAGGGAGATGCAAATGTTAGGAAAATATTCTTTGAAGGTTTCAAAATGGGATTTAAAGAATTAAAGTCATTTTAACCAATCTTCTTTATGCACTTGGAAGAAGGTAAAGAAGAGAGTTGCTCCTATTTGTCCCTAGCCGCATTTATGATTTGCACTTTACATTTTCTGCACTTCACTTACATCATTGCAAGGAAGGGTAGCTTCAGAACCTGATATTCATCAATCCAACACCTAGTTAAGTAGGATTTCATGAAGCACTTGCTTTAGATACTATAGGAGTTTATAAGACTTTAACCCAATCTAAATTCTAGGCAACGAATGAAATAAATAAACTAGAACTTTTCCTTCTTTGGAATCACCACATTCCCTATGAGATCAACATTTTTGACTAAAAAATTACATATTACTGATACAACAAGTGCACTTGCATGAGCCCCCTAGAGTGTAGCTGCACCTGAAAGTGTTATCACTTTCCATGGAGGAGAGGGAGTCTTAAAGGCCTCCTCTACCTCCAGCACCGAGGTGCCCCCATTCTCTTGTGGCAGCGGCTGAGGAAGGATTCAAGACAGCAGCACCTCGCAACTTCTTGCCACTCGCCCTTAGCCAAAAGGACCTACTGGCCCTCAACATTCGAGCCTAGAACATACTCCAAGGCTCTTTAGAGAGGCCTCTTCAGCGAAGAACCTTCGACGTTGTCAAATGAGTAGACTATGTTGATCTGTCAGATTTGGTCCTTGCTCATTTTTCTTCGTCATCACTTTCTTCTTCTTTTCAGAAGAGGGAACCTAAAACCCTGTCTTTGCCAACCTCTGAGGGTCCACTACTTTTTGTTTCATACCATCAGCCATAACACACGTCAAGTGTAAAAAGAGAAACTGGCGAGAAATGATACAAAACTTTGTTCATGTCTATTTATAGAGTATACGGGGCACATACTTCTAAAAGAATTTATGTGTTCTATCAATTCACAAATTTAATGATAATAAATGTTTAATAATTTCTTTGTTCTTATCACAGTTATCTCCTCCAAGGAGAAGGAAAACTCCGGGAAATATCATGTTTACACTAAAACTACTGACACAAATCTCAAAGAGAACGAATGACCAAAAACAAAAAGCTGCCCCCAAGAGCAAACAGTCGATCGACAAATCAACACGAAGCGGGTGAAGCCGCTTCTTTAAACCTGGAACAGGTCAAAGCTCTAGAAATGATCCCTCGCCTTATAAGGACAAGATCCGCCAAGGGCAAGACGTAATTCATCATACCGGTAAGTATCATTAGATACCTCACACATATAGATACAAGATCAGTCTGGGACCTTGCAAATAGGGATATATAGCTGAGGCTACAAATAATCTACGGTTCACCTAAAAAAACAAATTGACTCATCCATCAAACAATCGACCGGTCAAAACGTAGAAAAAAACTCTCTGATAGTAATTGGACGCCTGACATGTTTTAGTCATAGCAGACAAGATCGTCGTTCAACCGATTTCCTTGGTTGACTAGACCAGGCACGATCGCCACCTAATCAATTTCCTCAATCGATCGCATTCTAGCGAGTTGATGAACCAATTACTGACATATTAAAATTCAAATTATAATACAAATATGGAATGAAATCCATAGAATTAATCAGAGCATTAATTATATTAACGACGATTTCCACAACTATTCTTTTTTTTCCTATATTTACATAAAATACACTCTTATAAACAAAAGGACGATCAAAGAGGGCAGACCATTGAGACTCTCGCAGTTCTCTCCGCAGTAAATCTTGGTTCACTTTATTATCTCCTTCTCTCAACTCTAACCCTCGAGACTTGTTCACAAAAGACGAGCCGAAATTACAAT
>JXCR01144515.1:450567-460594 GCA_002079205.1 Phalaenopsis hybrid cultivar
GGGGGGGGGGGGGGGGGGAGAGTGCACAACAATGAATAGTAATACGTTGTATAAATCATGTATTATTCATAAAATAATTTTCCAATTTTGTATAGAAGATGTAATAGTATCGTGATGCAACATTTTTGCCGCCACTTTAAGGGGTCCATACTCAAGTATTTCTGAATTAAAGTTGAATTAGATTTGAGATTTGATTGGGTTAGATTTGATCTTGAAACAAGTTCATATTAGATTGAATTTGATTTAGGAGATGTCCTGGCCTAAAGGGTAGGAAAATGATAGGTTTTTTAGATGAAGGTGGGGCCCTAACCTAGTTATCTTTAAAATAGGAAACTATAGGTGTCTTAACCTAAATTTAGGTGTAACACATCCGATCAAGATGCCCATGACTTTTTATTGTCTTGAGTACATTAGTAACCTTAGATTGTTAACTACTAGAATAATAGAAGTTCTCCCTTATCGCCATAACAATGACTTAAGACAATCATTCCCTCTATAAAAGTGGTTGAGTATCTTCGTTCGTAGCATGGGCTACTTTATTCTAGGATACTCCTAGTTTTTGCGGATAAGTCAGTTTGTTTGGTCATGGTCCTTAGTTCTAATTCTATGGGGGAACCTAGAATGAACCTAGGCTTATAGACTAAACTAATATAGGGAATGTATAAGTACCTAGGTTTTCTTCTACGTTCGTTACCCTAGGGGCATAGTTTAGAACTATCATAAGGTGTGGTTTAAAAAGGTTAGAGTTAGTCGATTTTAAGTATTTTTGGGGTTTGATAATTCATAGTGACTTGTTTTCTCCTAGAAATCATCTGTGATGATGATAAATCAAAGGGGTTTAGGCGTTATTTGGTTATTTTTTTGTTCAAAGTGAAGTTCTGGTCAAATTGATAATCAGATATATTATTTTTCCATCTCATGTTTCAATTTTCTTCCTAAAATTTTATTCTCCCTCCCCACGTTCTAATTGTGGTCGAGAGATATATTTTTGAACAAATGAAACTAAGTTTCTTAATTTAAATTTCTCATATTAAATATTCACTTGTACCCATTAAAGTAATAAATCATTCTTTTCATGCAAAAGTATTTAGATTTTTTTGAAAATATAATTTTGTCATTCAAATGTTTTTATGAATATAAGTTTAACTTTCTTATAAGTTATTTAAATCAGAATAACTCAAGACTTATATAATCAGAAGTTTGAGGCTACAAAATCATTTGTTTTTGGAAAAAAAAACATATTCATTCACGCACTCACTCAATCTAAGTGACTATATAGTCTTGCCTAGGCTAAGCAAATGGAAGGAGCCTAGCAAGCTTATATTTTATTCTAGATTCCTAAAACTTAAGGGTTTTGAGAAAATTATCTTTGAAAAAGGAATTTGATTTCTTAAGGAAAAGATAAGAAATTGAAGGGAGCCTAACAAGCTTATATTTTATTCTAGATCCCTAAAACTTAAGGGTTTTGAGAAAATTATCTTTGAAAAAGGAAATTGATTTCTTAAAGAAAGATGAGCTGTTTTAAAAGATTTAATTAGTGTTGACTAATCTTTTAAATTTTTTTTATAAAGAAAGTATTTTAAAGAAGGAATTATTTAGTCCTTTTAAGACTTTCTATAAGACTCTTTAAAAGAATTTAAAATAGAATTATTTAAGTAGATTTTCCTCTTGAGATTAAATTCTTTCAAGTTTTTAAGAATAGACTTTCCAAGAGGATTAGTTCTTATCAAAACTTTTTCAATAAAGTTTTGAAGCTTTAAAGAAATGGAACTTTATTTTTAAAAATAGACTTCTAAAAGAAACTTCTTTAAAAGAGAATCTTGATACAAAGATCTTGAAGAAGATTGAAATGCATCTCTTTAAGCTTTTCTAAAATTTTAAGGGATTAGAGTTCATTTAGTTGAAGTATAAAATTTTCTCTCTTAGCTGTTTGATATAAAATTTAAAGGAGCTTTTCATTTATGAGTACTTTTAATTGGTGTAGAAAATTATTTTGATGAGTTCATTAATTTGAAAAATCTTTTAAATTTTAGAGCACTTTTAATTGAAGTAAAAAATCTTTTCATGAGCTTTTACATTTTACATGACTTTTTAATTAAAATAAAAAATATTTTATTTTAATAAATATATATAGTTTTTAAAACACTTTTAATTTACTTTATAAAAAAATAATGAAATCTTTTAAAATTTTAAAAGTATTTGTGAGGCTTCCTTTCATCTCACTCAGAACAAAAGAGTTTCATTTATTCTCCTATATCTCTCATCCATTAATTTGAACCTTTCTTGTTATTCTATCTACCCCTAAAAAATAGTAAATAGACTTGCAAACATTCTCATATGCAGGGAAAGCAAGTAAACATTCAGTCACATTCAATTCATGCAATTTCATCATCCAACACAAAGATATCATTATTCATATGATTTTACAGATACAAATACATTTGAAAAAAAAGCAGACAACAACCACATGAGACCATCTAAACAAATTAGGCAATTATATTTCTATTTGATATCACTTATACTTCTTTCTTTAATCTAATGCCTCATTTTTATTTCTTATTGCTTTATTTTATTACTTGTGGGATAGATACTATTATATATGGAAGAGTAACTTTGTTGTAAAGCCATTAATCATTTTGAAATGTATGCATCCAATTAAAAGGCTAAGTATACAAATAATGACCATTTAGACAAAATAGGATGTTTCTTTAAATTTCTTCTGCTTATTTTAGTTTTAACTTCAATCTACCATTAAAACATATAAAAATTAAAGAACTCCTCTAACACATAAATATTCATAGTCTAACATTTAAGGATTATTGAACTAAAAGCTTCAGAAAGTCATATTTGCTAGTAGTAATAATTTTATCCATAATAAAAATTCAATGCTTAAAATTTTTACTAGATTCAATGGTTAAAATTACTATAACTCCCTTGCAATGGTTAAAGATATTGTAAATTAATGCATTGTAGAAAGACTCCCATAAATATTTTAGAGCCTTTCTCAAAGGAAATTTTTGTAGATAACAGTTACAAAGGTTTAACAGCAATTTTGGAACCTTTGAAAACATTTATTTTAAAGTTATAACTATTATAAAGCATTTTTTAGTCACAGAAGAGATGATACAACATAAATTCTTAATTTTTATCATGGATGAAAGTTGTACATATCCACACTCTAATTTAAACTTACAAATGGAAAATGAAGATATCCATAAAAATCAATGTCTAACATACTATAATAAGACTTTTTTGGGATACAATTAGTTAGAAAGTTGGTTGTAGAGAACATAAAGTACCTAAGTTGATGTATTTTATGGTTAACTGAGGAGAGTAATCTTAGTATGGAGATATAGGTTAATAAAATTGACATAAAATATCTTCATCCAAATTAAAAATGAGAAAAGTTGGGACCACAATAATTGAAAATTAAATAACAGTGATAATGATATAAGAAATTGAATACGTGACAATAAAATAGGTTGTATGCAAGACCTGAACTATTGTAAGAGCATTTGGAGATATATAACGATAATTTTTCTACCATCATAAGGACTATCATAATATATGGCATGGGTGTAACAGAAAGTGGTAGCTAGAATAATATTAGGTGTTGGAGGTTGAGTGCTAAGCACATTTAGTTGAGGAAAAGAGCAGTGAGCAATTAACTATGTGTGTTTGGTTGCAAGTTCAACTAGGGTGATTATTGGCTAGAAGTTTGATTTGCAGTACTCACAAAAATTATTTTTATTTTCACACTTTTCATTCATTAATTTACCTATTTTTACTTCCATCCAAAATATTATTTCTACAAAAAACATTTTAAAAAATCTACACAAATTTATACAACATCATTACTAGATAAAGTAGAATAATAGGTTTTTTTTTTCAAATAAATGTGAACTAAACTCTCAAAAACCTTTCTAGTGCACCTATGAAAGTAAATTCAAGAAAATTTATTATATAAATTATTTTTTTTTCTAAGTGCACATATAATTAATTTGTCTACTTTCCTCTTCACATGAGTAGCTTTGAGAAACTCTTTTCTCATTTGAATGTTTGAGCTCACAACCCCTCTATTAATCTCAATTGTAATTGATAATATAGCCATACATCCATTGATGCTCACCTTATTGCCACTAAAAGCCTTCATCCGTCACACTACCATGGTTACTATTGCTCCCTCAATCCCCAAACATTAAAATGGCTTTCTAACTTCAATTCTTTACTTTTGATTCTTTTACACATTACATCATTTTGTAAAATTTTCTATAAATTATCAAAAACATTTACATAGATTTTTACCACCATGGTTTATATATTCGAACATATTATATATAGTTTAAAAAACAAATGGAAAGCTAAAAATAATAAAACCCAACCAAAATCACACCACAATATTTTATTTAGCTGAAAGCATTCTTCAGTGGATGTTTGATTCATAAAGCTTTCCTACATCACATGATCATATAGCATGATGATCATTTATTGTCACATACCAAAAGGCTCAAGCCATTTCTACAAGTTAGAGCTTGAACATGACCTTAATTGCATTGCCCCCTGCAGCACTAACTTTAAATGCTTCCTCAACCTCCTCCTGAGAAAGCCCAAATCGATGAGTTATCAAAGGCTTCACATCAATCTTTCCAGTTCTCAGCAATTCAATGCACAGTGGCCAAGTCTCACTTTTGTACCGAAATGCACCAATGACATCAACTTCTCTGCTTAAATTGTAATTCCATTAAAAAAAAAAACATATCTGTTAATAACATTTTTTCTTCAAAATATAAAGTTACCTTGATGCTACAGCAGGAGTAAGAGGTAAAGTCAGGTCATTATGGCCCATTCCAACGAGGCAAACCTTGCCTCCGGTTCGAGTAGCATTCAAAGCAGTCGACATTGTTTTGCTAAAACCGGCACAATCAAAGGTTACATCAATGTTAGAACCCATAGCTCTCTGTATGAGCTCCACTTCCTCATCTAAGTCCTGCAATTGTGATATGCATGAAAATTGAGCTATCAGATCCTATCAAATTTCCACCATCAAAAAAATGTATATCACTCTTCCAATTGTTGCAACAATAGTTATGAAAAAAAACAAAGCTTGTGCATAAATAATCTCAATGGAGGTGGAGGCTAAGAAAAGTATATCACACTGCCACCGCACCGCTGCACCAAACACTCCCTTGTCTATTCTTCACTAATATTGATGATAACTTTACTTAAATTTTTTTGTGGAATAAGCTAAAAAAGGAATGGAATTTGAGCAAAGCANCTTTCCACCATCAAAAAAATGTAAATCACTCTTCCAATTGTTGCAACAATAGTTATGAAAAAAAAACAAAGCTTATGCATAAATAATCTCAATGGAGATGGAGGCTAAGAAAAGTATATCACACCGCTGCACCAAACACCCCCTTATCTATTCTTCACCAATATTGATGATAACTTTACTTAAATTTTTTTGTGGAATAAGCTAAAAAAGGAATGGAATTTGAGCAAAGCAAAACAAGAAAGTTTCAAAGCTTAATGTTTGTAGAAACCTTGACAGTGTCTTCAGCACCCAGTGATTTTGCAGCAGAGAGGCGGAGTTCATCAACATCCACTGCAATAATTCTTGGAGCTCCAAAAGTGCGAGCTGTAAACATTGTGAGTAATCCAATGGCTCCAGCTCCAACGATGAGCACATTTGTCTCTGGACTAATATTAGCTCTCCTACAAGCATGTACTGCAACACTAAGGGGCTCACATACAGCCCCCTCCTCCAAGCTCACATTTTCAGGGAGCTTATAGCAGAGTTCAGCAGGATGGATCAACTGCAGAAATAAAAAAAATATTTGAAAAAATTTTCTAGTATTGAATCGCTATTGATTCTCCATAGTAAGAGAAAAGATTAACTNTATTTGAAAAAATTTTCTAGTATTGAATCGCTATTGATTCTCCATAGTAAGAGAAAATATTAATTAATTGTGTTTCAGTTCATGACAACTTTATTAGAGGATAAAGCCTGTGAAATTGGCCCTAAGATCGTAGAAGTTTTAGCTCCGATCGAAATCGGATTGAATCATTCGAGCCGAGCTACGGGCCAAATTAAATGATAGAATTAATTTCGATCCATCCTCGGCTCAAATTGATATCAGATCGGGATCGAAATAAATTCTTATGTATTTACATATCTAACAGCAAAACTTTTAGTTTTACATGTATAATGCATTGCCCGTTTGGTTGGTGAGGGATTTTTCATTTTAGCAGCGTGTTAAGGGTTCAAATCTCCTATTTGCATAAAAAAAAAATTATTTTTTGTTGGTTGGCGGGCCAAAGCAGGTTCAGCCAAACCGATCTAGCTTGACATTCGAGCCGGCTAGAAAATTGGATCGATCCACACCGAATCAAATCGAAATTTAGTAGGATCGATCGAAGATCCGGTTAAGAAATCTTTATCCGATTTCGGAAATGGTTAAACTGAAAAAAAAAAAGTAAAAAAAAAAAATTATATTATGGATTTATGGAACTAAAGAGGTTATATGAACATGAGTGGCTAATAATGAACCTGATTAGCAAGAGCACCATGCACTGGAGGAAGGCCTAAGCACTTCGTTTCATCACACAGATTATTGCGTCCAACCTTGCAATGATAGCAGCGCCCACACATCAATCCAGGGTCCAGAGCAACACGATCTCCGACAGATACATTTTTCACTTCACCTCCCACCTCTTCAATAATTCCGGACGACTCATGTCCAATCACCATGGGTTCTTTGATAACATAACGAGTCATTGTCATGGTCTATGGTGAAGCAGGAAAAATATCAGATAAATATTCAGTATGTGTGGATGAATTATGAGAATTACATCTAAACATTGAAAATGAAATATGAGGAGGGGGAAATGTAAAGATGTTTCATGAAGATTAAAGAGGTAGAGGGAATAAGAAAATTTAAACCTTTAGGTAATGGATATCGGTGCCACAGATGCCAACGGCTTTTATGCGCACACGAACGTCAGTCGGACCTGAGAAATGGCGAGGAAAATATATGTGAGAAAGAAAGTAATAGAAGTAATAGACATCAATGACATGTATAAATTAATGCAATTATTTGACTAATCTTTTTAGGGGCTAGTAAAATCTTATGATCCTTCTTTTATAGGCTATGCTAACCTTTGTTGTAACCTTATGATACATTTGTAGTTAAATTTAAGTTACTTTACTATCATATTTAATATAAGGGGATGGGATTTTCATCCTATTAAAAATAAGAAAATGGATTGAAGAGTAGGAAAATCATTCTACAAAGAAGATTTCCATCAAAACTAAGATAACCACAAGTATTTTTTATGTGTTATCATTAAAATTTTAAACACACACACACACACACAGATATATATATATATATATATGTTGAGNGCTCCATTCTTGGAACACTAATGATCGAGCTTTAAAAATGAGTTACTCCTGACATCATCATATAAGTAGGACTTTATAAAATGCTCATATATGTGGATTAATTTAGTTTTAAAAGAGAGATTTTATAAATTTTAAGTGTGGATGAACACATTAAAAAATGGCTACATACCTCTCAAGGCAGAGCTACTCAACTTAATTTTAAGAATGTGCTACTTCTTTTAACTTGGACTTTGAGCATTTAGCACATTAATTGAATTGCATGGAAATGATTTTATTTTTTTTATAATTTAATGTGTCTTTAGAATAATATGCAAGCATTGTGATCTAGTTACATTATTTTTAATAAAATTGCATGATTTTTGGGGCTATAATATGTACTTGCAAAGTTTTTGAGGCAACACAAATCAATTTGAAAATTGTCTCATTATATATGGGCATGGCCAGTGAAAAAATAATAACTAAATATTGATTGTTTGCATGAATATTTTTATAGTTATAATGATAACAATATTTTATTTGTATTTTAAAAGGATTGCATTCTATCTCTTTACACTTTCATTTTACATATTAGATTGTAATTTTATGAATTGAAATCCATTATATATTTTAAGTTGTCACAATTTTTCCTTTTAGATACATTGCATTTTAATCTAATAATCCCCACAAAGAATATATTTATTGTTATTTATTATCTCCACTATCTATTTTCCCATTCAGTGTAAAATTTGATATTCTAAGATTGTTTTGAGCCATAGGTTGGAGTTATGGGAGTTATGCTCTTGCATGTAGGTGAGTTTTTCAAGTCCCTTGTAAATTCAACTAAATTTTTGTATGTTGTTACCATGTATCTATTTTTGAATATTCATTATTATTATTATTTTGTAATTTAACATTATACAAATTATATACCATCATGTTTAAGAATTCAATTGTATTGCACAAAATTTAAATTTTCACACTTGATTCACTAAAAATCTTAGTGGGCTCTTTGCATCTCCATCGCATAGGAATTATCTCTAAAAAGCTTATAGTCCTTCCCACCATGCTTAAGAAATTATGTAAGGTCTATGTTGAGGACAACATGTTTGAAGGTTCTTAAACTTGTCACACTTAAAATACATGCACGAGCTTTCAATTACTTGCACAAAAATGCATATTAGAATTTTTTTCCATCATGTTAAAACTATATATATTAGTACCTACTTACACTTTAAATTTTATTGTCATGCCAAGAAAGCATGCATACAACTTATTCATAGCATTGTAAGTGTTAAATATGAGTTTCTCATATTGTTCTAAAAAACATCCATTTTCTTTAGTGAGTTTTGGAATTAAAATCAAATGAGTTTTCGCGATGGAGTGGTAGCTATTTATTTAGTAAGTTTGTCATCATCCATAGAGAAGGGAGAAGCTTAATAGCAATATCAAGTTGAAGGAGAAGATGAGCTGGTGGTTGATTGAGCTAAAAAAGGGTTTGATGGCTAGTTTGGAGCTCTCCAATAAAGGAATTTGATGCTTACTCATTAGATTTAACTTCCATCACTTCTTCTCTCCAACTAATTGCTGACATGCTTGATGTTCTCAATAGTGAACTTCCAGCAAGATTTTGCACCTTTTCATACATCATTAGACACATTTAGGACTTTGCTTGCAATTTTATTTTATTTTTTTTTGTTCAAGGATTTTATAGTTTAGCATAAGGCGGAAATGGGAGAGGGCTCACACACAAAAAAAAAAAAAAAAAANTATGTTAAATACATACTTTTTTCCCATGTTGACGACTGACATGCTTATTGCTATTGAAGTGATATTACGTCTGTTTGTAATGAATTTATGATTAATATTAGAAAACGTGTTAAGTTTTTGTTGTTAGTACTTAATATTAGAATGCCCCGAGTGATTTAATTTGAACTCTCAAACCATTGCAAAAGAAGACTGAAGAAATTTGAAAAAAAAAGGAAAGATAGATAAATCAAATATTATTAAATCGACCAATTTAGGGTCCATTAATCTTAGGTTCTTGTGATCTTTTGAAAATGACAAAAATAACAAAAATTTGTATTGTTGAGCACTAAAGCCATAGTGCCACAACTAAGCGTTATAGCGCCATTCATCTATGAAGTAGGGATCATCATTTTTAGCACCAAGATCGCCCTTTTTCATCTTTTTTTCTCCTGGTTCGTCTTCTTCCTCTTATATTTTGCAACTTGCTCCCCTATGGCTTAGATATGTGGGTGATTGACTTGGAGTTAGATCTTCAAACTTTAGATTTCTTCCTCTTCAGGTAAGATACACATTTTGGCATAGAAAATTTTTCATTTCACCATGGATTTCTTCCACATTGTGTTTAGGCCAAAAATTTGAAAATTTTGAAGGGACTAATGAGAAATCCATGGTTAAATGTTTATTTCTCCTGAAATGAGTTTGTTTAAGTCTTTTGAAACTACAGTTGAAATTTCTTTGAAATATTATTAAATTATACATGGCTTCTAAGATGAAAAGGGAAAGAGGAAAAGCCAGTCCCTTAAGGTGGGAAGATGAATATATATATATATATATATATATATATATATATATATATATATATATATATATATATATATATATATATATATATATATA
>JXCR01144516.1:0-12521 GCA_002079205.1 Phalaenopsis hybrid cultivar
TAAGAAATTTTGTCGTGATAATCAAGTGTAGGTGGTGCCTGATATCTGAATCATTCAATGCCAATCCTCAAAGAAAAGAAATTACAGAGCTTCAGTTCTTGATTGAAGAATCAGGACAATCACGATCCTCTGTTCTGTATTTGTATAAAAACACCATAGACTTATATATATAAATATGATTATTTATACAATATGAGGTTGAAGGTAAGACATAGAACTTCAGATAAAATTGGGGAGCTCAGTAAAAATCATGATTTTCTTTATGAAAGATCACTTGGATTGAAGTGAGAAGAAATGCATGGAAACATGGTTGATGTTAGAAGATACAACTACAAGAACTATCGAGATAATAAGATACACTTTCATGGATGTTCAGGCAGTTGAAAAAAAACCTGAAAAAGAAAACAGTAATAAGAAAAATGTCAAAACGATACCCTGACTCTTTGCATGGGAGCTTTAGTCCCAAATTCTATACAAGTGCCAATTTAGTCCCAAATTCTATACAAGTGCCAATTTAGTCCCCAGTTTTTTTTAATAGGCCTAAAATAGTATTTTTTTGGGACTATTTCAATCGGTATTACAAAAGCACCGAGGACTGATATGACACTTTTATAGACTCTATAACTAAAATGATCCCATGTAAATAGTCAATGGACTATTTTGACACTTGACTCAAAAAAGTAATATTGGGTTGAGAAAATGGCATGGCCCTGCATAGAAGAAGAAAACAGATCTCCAAAGCGATTTATGGATTGGTCAAATTCAATGCTAATATCATCTCATGTTTTCTATAGCTAAACATAGGAAGTCAAAGAATATCTCTTCACCCATTACAGAGGCCAGAAAAATCCATTTCTCAGAGCAAAATTGAAAGGTACCATGACCAATTGTCAGGATGAATGACATTTTAAAAAAGGGGCATTTACATACACACCACACAATTCTTATTTATTTACATATCTAACACCTAAACATTCATACGTACATTCATACCACTTAAGACTTCAACAACATCAAATATACCGCCATCACAATCTTTTAAAGTAAAATACACATTTTCATGCATGTGTTTATCACACCATCGTGTTATAAATGTAAATATCAAACTTTGGGCGTTAGATATGTAAATACATAAGAAGTGTCTGGTATGTATATAAATTTCCCTTAAAAAAACAGTAACTGAAAGTTAATATAAGGTCCACTTTGAAAACTACTTAGTGGACATGATTATGCAAACAGTTTAATTGTTCAGGTAGAAATACAAGGACATGATTCTTCCATAAATCATTTCTTTAAAATCCCACGCTAAGGATTTTCCTACAAATACTTCCTCTAGACTAGCACATTACCTCATTTGGGTACTCTGAATTCAATCCATTAACCTATGCCGACAATGATCACACAGCAAATCAAATAAAACACATAAAAAAGAAATGTGTAAGAAATTGAACGAACGAATCACAGATAACACTCAAGATAAAAAAAAATGAGCAACCAAACAAGTGCCACCCATAACTCTCACATTCCATTCAAATAAAAAACAAGGTGGCATTTACATGCATACCACCAAATTCCAATGTATTCATATATCTAACACCTAAACTTTGATTTATACATTTATACCACCGAAATCTTTCATATCACATCAAAAGTACCATTATTTTAACTTCTAAAGGGTGAAATACACCTTTTCATGCATAAGTAAGGTTGTATGTGCGTAAAAAATGAAGTTTAGGTGTTAGATATGTAAATACATAGGAATTCAATGGTACGTATGTAAATCTTCCAAAAAACAAATCAAGGGGTGTAGTATGACATAAGATCACATCAAGCACATCAAATTAAGAACTGGAATTGTTCGCAGGTTAAAGATAAGTGAAACCGGTAGTTTTTATTTTAAGTTATGGAGCTGACCATGTTCAAATTCTCAGGTATGCAACATCGGCTACAAATCAAAAAATTATACCAAAAGGGCTCAACCCTCCCCGAAATACCAAAAAACAAACATAAATAATTTTTAGCCTCGTTGTCACTCTCTACTCTCCCCAAAGAGTCTTGACATTTTTACAATCATTACCAGGTCCAAACTTGAAATCAGTGAAAGGGAGAAAGTGAATTTCACTAGATTTCGGCTAAGCAGATTTGAGGATTGAATTTTACTATGTCCCACCAAATGTCCTAACAAAAATAAAAACTTCCAAAATTAAAATGCAAATATTAAAGGGGCATTTACATACATATCACCCAAATTCTATATATTTACATATCTAACGCCTTTTGCTTTTTTACATCTAAACCACCCTAATCTTTCATATTACATCCGATACACCGCAATTTTAACTTTTAAAAAGTGAGATACACCTTATGTATGTTAAAATTAAACTTTAGGTGTTAGACATGTAAATACATAAGAATTGAGTGGTATGATTCTTAATCTTCCAATATGAACTTGCCATTATCAGCCATAAGATCTACAAACTAAAAACAAACATTGTCTTTCAATCCCAAAATAGCAACTTATGTGTATAAAGTATCACATTAACTAATCATGATAGAAGATAAAGTACATGAGATACAATCTTGGATAGTTGGTTATAGTTTAGGTTCGAATCACGCCACAGGGAACATAGTAAGAAGTTGTGTTTTCATATCACCCATGACTCAAAGAAAAATCTTGATATAACAAATGTTGGTGGGACAAAGATATGATAATACAAGCACAGATATGAGAAATATTTGAATTAGAGAGATGAGTGAAAAATATTTTAAAAAAATGACCAGGACATGCTCAGCAAAGGGTAGAAGATGCATTAAAAAGGAAGGTGTACTGAGAAAAACATTTCATAAAATTGGCTTCAAAAAACTATATATCATCATCAAAAGTCAACTATTTTTCATGTTGATTTCTTCGATGCCATACACAGGAATGAAAACATTTCAGAATAAATAAAGCAATCAGACTAGATATGCATAGCAAAATCCAAGAAATCTGGAAAGAAAAACTACAATCGAACAAACCAAAAAAATAACAGATTGAAAATATGGTATTAAGAAAATAACTCAGCTAACAAATAAGAAAAACATACCATGAGGTGGAGCTGGTTGAAGCCGACCAAATGAAGCCAAATTACAGTTAGCTCGCCTTCCATCTATAACAGGATTAGGGTTTGCACAAGCCCTAGTTGCGGCATCAGGGAACCGAAATGTCACCTAATTCCTCCATAAACATCCACCAAAAAAATAAAAAACCATAAATATATAAATAAAATAAAATAAAAACCATTTTTTCCACTAATTTCAACCAAAAAAGACAATCTTCGACTCACAAAACCATATCCCTTCGACCTCCCGGTGTACTTATCAGAGATAACGACGGCCTCAAGAATCTCCCCGAATTGCTCGAAATAGAGCTGCAGCGTCTCGCTCTGCGTCTCCCACGCCAAGCCGCCGACGAAGACCTTCGTATAGGTGGTATCGCCGAAGGAAGAGTTCAAGAAATGAAGCCGAGGGCTTGAGCTCGATCCCGATCCTGATGTCGAACCAGGTACCTTTGGGTAATAGGCCATAGACTCGCACCGCACAGCAAAGGGAACGTAAACTGAAATTGCAGAAGTAAACACAGTCGACGGGATAAGGCGATTGATTGGCAAAGTGACTAGAAAACCCTAGAAATGATCATTTAAGAACGAAGCATTATCAAATCTATGTTGTCAGGGAGATATAGAAGCTATAAGAAGCTATGGAATTGGAGGAGATCATGAAACATGACAGCGATTCTTCGCTCTGGCGATCTATAAGCAGAGAGGAGAATTCGCTTGAGAGAGAGAGAGAGAAAGGCTGCGCATATAATTTAACTTTTTTATTATTTTTTTCTGACTTTTCTTTCTTTTTTTTTTTTTGAGAAAATATTGTGAATATTTTCTTATTTTTTGGCGTGTAAAATTTTTTTAAAGTCCTACACAACTAAAATTATATGAAAATTAAAAAAAAAGAACAATATCTTAAAAATATTTAAATTTATTTGAAACTTATCGAAGAGGGAAGGGGCGAACAAAGTTTCTCCATCATTATGATAATAAGGTTCGAAGCTGGTTGAAACATTATTTTAAACAGACTTTCAATCATGTTCAAATGAGGTTCAAATCTTGAGTTTGAAATGAAATTTATTTGTGCACTTACTCTCGATATAATGGTTGAGGGTTTAGTTTTCCACCTTGATGTCGCGGATTTGAATCACACATGTTGCACTTTGAACTCAAATTTTCTGATAAAAAATGAGGTTTATTTATAAAAAATATGAATGTGTATTCTAAAAACTATAATAATAGTTGATGTAGCAAAATAAAATTATAATGATAATACTAATAATAATAAGGATATTAAAGTTCATTTAGTTGATATAACAAAATGGAATTTAAAAACTATATAATTACTAGAGAACTACTACCATAACAACGGTGACATAATAGTTTATAGAGAGATTTACATATCTAAACTAATCATAACATGATGGAACTCTACCAATCAGACTTCATACAATTAAAATAAGAGTCATCTAGTAATAAAGTTGTGACAAATCAAGTGTCCCAACATGTTTTTTGACCCATTTATAACTAATTCTTCCTTGAAATCTCCTATCAATCCTCTTCAACATGAAATTGATATTCAATATATTGAATTTATAAAAAATTTCTCGAGCAAAATTATTAATCAACACTACATGAGCTAAAAAGTCAAACAAACTTACACTTAAACTTATTTAGTCATAATGTCTTAACTTTAATTTTTATCTTATCTTGCTTGATGGTGACTCAGAGGGAGCTCGGTGTCCCCTTTAGCAGTTAAAAGACAAAGAGTATCCTCTCTAACCACATCATCAAGTTATCTAGAGCTCCATATCAGCTGATTTTGCCTCAGAACTTCCACTTATAGAGTAAACTTGAACTTCATCCTCATCTATAACTTTTAAAGTTGGGTCTTATCAGCTATATTTATCAGAAGTTCACCTCATAAAAAGAAACTCTTCTTTAACACTCTTTAAAACAAGAAGTTTTTTATGAAGCTGGAAGATTAAAAACTTGGCTAGAGATAGAAAACCACAATTAATGTCTTAATCTTTATATTACCCGGAATTTTTATCACCTAAATGTCCATAGAAGTATAAAGATAATTTTTTTTTGCTTATTTATGTATTAAGATAAATAAATTGATATAATTCTACTTGGTTCTCGAACTAGTTAGCTCATGAAGTTTAGTTTTATTACACCTAATGATATGCAAAAATCCGGTATAAATCGTGACATACAATCAAAAAATTAGATATGTGAGTTAAAATATGTCTACCTAAGAGGAATTTATTTTACTAATAAATTTATAGACAATATCCATTTTTGACGTAATATAGTTAAGATTTACAAAAGTAAAATAGAAAAAAAAACTAAAAATAGGAATAAAAAGAACACCCATAAATTTATTTTCACGTCAAAAATACGAATTATACACTTCAAGGAGTGCTTTTGTAATTATATGCAAATTAAATCATAAAAATTTTATAACAAATTGAAATTAATGAATTAGAATCATCAATTCTTGAGTTTTTTTTTTTTAATATTTGGCTTTTGAAAAAGGATAAAGTTATGTGTAACTAATAATATTTGATTGATCATATATATTATAATATTTATTGTATCTACTTTAAAATAGAACTGTATGTAGTCGCATGTTCCTTATATTTTAATTGGGAATTATTGTTATCATCTGAGTCATTCTATGTTAATATGGAGTCCCATGAGTTTAACAAAGGTTTTTAATTATGTGGTGTCATAATCTCTATCACTATTTAATCATGTCTGCTTGAGTCTGCCACTAGTTCAATTTTCCATTATTTTTTTCACTTTACACAGTCAATAACATTTATTATTTTGTAAAAAAGAATAAACTCATGCCCTTTAGTTGTTTTCATCTATGAAGGTCGTTTAATGTCATAACCCTATTAAGAAAGCGACAAGAGACATACACGTGGTTATTTGCATTAGATCAACCATTTTTACCTTTAGATCTCTCTCATTCTTTAGGAAACTGACTCATTTTTTTTCTCCTAAAATCTAAACATCAAACTGTGAGTTCATCAAAATTAAAACTTTAAATTGAACACTAGTATTAGAAACTTTTCAATATTTTATATCCATGCAACTCAATTTTTATTGCTATAGATTTAAATTTGTATCCATACTGGTGGAGGATCTTAATATTCCTATTGTGGTAGTGATGTTGAACTATTTATCTTATTTTATAAACAATTCATCATGGCAATTCTTGCCACTTCTAAAATATTGATGTTGAAAGTAGCTCATACCCTTCTATTAATAGTTTCTTAAGAAACTCTAAGTTTCTTCTCAAGCTAGAGATATGGGACTTTATATTCCTTCCAAGTGTTTTCTTTTATTGCCTTTGTTATTAAATCATTAATGTATATAGTACTTAAAAGTTCTTCATTAATAAGATTTTTTTTTCATAATTCGAGATGCAATAGTTTATCATTAAATATTTATTTAAATAAAAATAAAATGACATCTAAATCAAACATCCATATTAATATCACATTATTCACAGAAAATGTTATTGCAACCTAAATTTCATCACAATAACCTCATTATCCAATTCTTTTGCCATGAGTTGCTTGCATGCTTCATCTTCTAGCATTGTTTCATTAAGTAGCTAATCTTACAAGAACAGGATAATTTACTCAAGTAATCGAGTTTTATGACAAATAATTAATTTGAACTACTAACAATAGTTACAACACCATTTTTGCTCATGAATAATGATGCAAGCAAGCTTAATCATAGGTCCAATCTTTGAACTTGAAGCTCACACAATTCTTTTGTACCATGATTTAGTTAAATTTGTTAACATGATTGATGGTTGAAGCTTCTTTCAACTTCTTGAGATTGTAAATTTTATGCATTATAAATCGCTAATTAACATTGTAAGACTTTCCATATATATTGTATAACACTATTTTTTGTTCCTTTTAAACTTGGAGTAACCAGTTTGTGTAGTTATCATCATATAATTCTCTTTTCATGTAACCCTCTATCTTGGATTGTCAAAATGATTTGGAGCAGAGGAGGGATCAAAAAATTAGAACATACAATAATATCTAGACATACAAATTAAAAAAAAATTGTGGAAAACTTACATAAGATAAACTTTGTGTGATAAGTCAAAAATATATATCGAAAATGAGATTGGATCAAAGTATCTTGAAACACAGATACATGAAGAGAAAAACTTAGGTAAGTAACCAATAACCAAAGAACCAAAATTAAATTTTTCCCTGGGGTTAAGAGCAATAACCAAAGAAACATGTCCCTTTGTTTAACTACAGCTTGTGAGATATCCAAGAAAATTGTCAGTAATAGGAACTCTTCTTATGATTTTGTGATAACTATTGAAAAGGTGTATCAAAAGGATACAGTTATCTCAACTAGGAGCATCTCGGAGCTTCAAATCATATATTAAGCCATAAGGGTAGATGGTAGTCTCTCACATATCAAGTAGACGGTGGCTAATCTGCAAACGAGGCCTATGACTGTTGACCTCACTTTTGTGAGGCCCCTTCTTCCTCTATAGAAGCCTAAGATAAACCCTTAAGGTTTCCTAGTGGCCTTCTTAGATGCATATAAATAAGACCAAAACAAATTTAGAACTTCAAGCCCACTCTACATTCACTTAGGGTTTCATAAGGTTAAGCCCAAGTCCTCAACTATTAGTTGAGATGATGTGGGTTGAAATTGGTAGAAACCTAAAATGAATTTCAACGGGTGGAGGAGACCTTAGGCAACCCATAAAGCCTAGATTCTTACGAATCCCTATGATAACCTATTTTGAACATCACTACACCCTCTTTGGTCTAGAAGAAGCTCATTAGGCATGAGGCTAATTTTATATTAAAGAATGGTTCTCCCTTTGGGCCAAAACTTTAAACTAAGATAGAAAGAAGACTAAAACATCAAAATTTAAACTAAAAAGAAATTGGATCAACACTGTCGGCCATTTTTTTGAAAATTATTCTTTGTTTTAATTTAATATGGATATAATTTTGTAATTTTGAAAAATAGCATTTTGATTTTGGAATATGATATCAAATAGATCTCATATATTCAATAGTTTAAACAATCGAGTATAAACCACAAGTAGCGCACCATCCCAAAGGATAGACATACTACTTGATGGTGGGCTCGATTATATATACTAAATGAATTATCATATATGTTTTGTCTGCGAACATTTTATATGTGACCAACAATTCTCATACCTAATATGAGGATTAGATAAAGTTTATTTTACCTAGGCTCCTAATTCCCTATAGAGGCAAATCCCTGTAGTTAATTTCAACTTATTCTTGATTACGATTAGTGGTTTTGGCTTCAAGAAATTCAAAGTTGAGTTTTCATGATCGTTGTAGAACAATCAAATGGGAAAGATCAAGTGAGAATAATCCAAAGAAGCGAGAAGTAGGGGATGTCATAGACTCTATGGAGATCCTCAAATATCTTCCCAAACTATCCTATTATTTGGCTTTATATTTTTGGAACAATATTATTTGATGTTTATTCCTACTATTTTTATTAAAATTAGGACTTATACTTGCATGATATGATCATACAAATAATCTATGAAGATAGGATGGTTTAAGTCGTATAGAACGAACAACCTCAAAATCCTAAAAGAGATAGGGTTTTTATTTCACAATATGATTGTGCAAAAACCTAAAGATAAAGTGAGGATTTATGTGGTGTTAAACGAACAATCTCAAAGTTCTATGTATTATTTTTTAAACTAAAGAAAGTTTCGTTAGAGAAGATCTGTTTCATTGTTGAGTCTTGCTTTGTCTTCTGAAATTATCCTTTGTCGTTTACTTGCATCCTCGTCGTGCTTCCCAAAAAAGTTTGCTCTGAGCTCTGTAACGCAGCGGCTTTAGGTCTAGGGTTTTATGTGTGAACATTCAATTGTTGAGTCATAGTCTGTCTTAGCGTGCCTCCTAGCATATGTCATACTATTGTCTACCCTATTGGCCTTGCAAGTCTTTTAAGTAAATGCATAAGTATAAGAATAGTAGAACACAGTAAAGTGTGTATTAAATAAGAGAAAATAAATGTGTGTACTTGGGATTCTTGTTGCTGCTGCAAAGTTAGTACAATATATATAGCATAATAACATGCAAAAAATTTGAGCAAATCCATGAAATTTAAGCAAATTGTAAGAAAATCTGGCACGAGGAAAACCTAAGTAAATCATAAGAAAACACAAACAAATAAGTCCCACCTCTTGAATCTCCAATGAATTGTCATAGCATAGAGTTTTGTTTCTTTGAACTTAGGGCTAAAAAGGACCCAGCGGACTTTACAATTCACAGATTGCTGATTGGGAATCTATGGACGTGTTGGGTTGACTATCTTCACGACCAGGTAGACTCAGGGTCTTAATAACTTGGGATGAGATATCTGTGGTACCCTGACCCGACTACCTCTACTTTCTAGAGATTACTCTTCCCCTCATTTGACTACCCTATTGAGCCCCGTCACTCCTTGACTTCGTTGGTATCATCTTCACAGCCTAATGTCGATGAGCTGCCGCCTGTTTGGGATACGAAGTCTTGTACTCTGATATTATGGCACGGACATGCTTTAACGTATTTGGATGTCCCCATCAATATGATTATTATTATTTTGTAGGCTCCATATGTTGATGAGTATCTACCCATTTCGAATGTGAGAGACTCACTCTCTGCCCAATGACTTAGCATGAGAATTAAAACATCGAGACTTTTCCATACGGAATAACCATTCATTTGATGACCAGTTTCTTCAAGTTCATGATAATATAAGTGAAACCCCTTTTAACAAGAGTATTATTGGGTATCCCCCAAGATGTAATTAACCAAGAGGGATATGTCCTCTTAGGAGTGCTCTTGACCCCAAAACTGACACCTACACCTGACTCTCTGGCTAAGGGTAGCCTACGTAGGTATTCTTTAGCAGATATTGGTTTAAGAAGCTTGTGCTTAATCCTGTTTGGGCGCACAAACTTGACCTGTCATTGCGAGGTTTATCGCACACAGACTCTCCATGTTTTATTTTTTCACTTTCCTATATTTTTTTATTGTATGTCTGTCTTATCCGGTTCCTATCTTCTTCGAGTCATTCATATGCCCCAGAAGTGAGATTTATTCGGAGAAAGAAAGTATACGATGATTGGCAGGCTGGTGACTCTTTCAAATATAAAAGATAGAAAAAATAAACGGAAACAATGATAACCAAGACTATCATAATGATGAAAAAATAGCTGAAATATGCTTATGATAAATATATATGTGCTAAAAGTGCAAAATATTAATGCAAGATATATCACACTCACATGCACAAGTGATTTTAGGTCAGGCTACTTAGGGTACAAGACACCTTGGGGAGGTAGTTACACCCTGCCTGAATAGTAAAAAAACACTCAAACAAGCAAAAAACAAACACAATATGCAATGAACCATGCAAATGACATGACTGTGTCGGGAACAAGAGACCCAATGGGAGATTACACCTTGCCCGCACAACAATCAGAAATGCACATCTAAATGATAGGCAAACAATGTGCAACATACCATGTACGTGCACGATACAACATGCGCATGGATCATCTATGATCCTTACATGATGGATCAACCATGATCCTCACATAAGGGATCAACTAGGATCACTATATTTGCCAATTGCTAACAAAGCTAACATGACAAATACATGGCAAAACATAATTTTACCAATGTTAAATTTATCAATATAAATCATCAAACACAAATATTTTCCATGCATTTAAAGTTGTACATCAAGATCAAAAGTATTTTTCCATGAAAAGAAGGTTAGGAATCAAGCTAAAAATATTATTACCTGGATAATGATTTGGTCATTAAGCTAAAAAATACTTTTCCATATATTATGAATAAACTGCAAGTGTCAAGCCTAAGTACATTTTTCTATGCATAGTGTATTGGGCATCAAACCAAAAGTATTTTACACACACCAATGAATATGAGAATGTAGCATCAAGCAAAAAAATAATTTACACACATCATAAATATGAAAATACAAGCATTCGGCCAAAACATATTTTCATAAAATATAGGTGCAAAGGTATAAGCATTAAGACTTAAAAAATATTTCACATGCAATGCATATATGAGAATACCAATGTCCTATGCATACACTTGATATTCAATCACAATCAAAACACAAATCCTTTTTTGCACATTAGGATATTAATCCAAAGTTACAATAAAATGCATATCTTTGCACACATGAAAATATATTATTTCACTGTGTATTTAGAAAGTTAGTCCACAAAAAGTGCACATTTTTATATCTCAAATATAAACATATGGTAAAATGTATTTTTTCCGTGTTATCATTCCAAAATTCCATACATTATGTTTTGCATCACAGTCATGTGAAAATGAAACAATGCACATGCAAAATGAGATTGATTTCACTAAATGGAGAATCATCTCTCTTGATGATCTCTCTTGAGATCTAGAGTTTGATATGGAAAGGTGTACCAACATGCACGGTAATAGCTAGGCTCGCCTTCGATTGCTTGGCTTAATGTGAAAATTTTCCATGAAGGAAATCCTTCATAAAATGAAATGTCCTTCATGGACATATACGTCATGGCTCAGGGAATGAGGTAGCTATGAAGTTTCTTCATTTTATAGGCTTTGAAGGCTCAATCCTTCCCATAAAAAGATGGATCCACCAACGCAACTATGGGATTATTACAATCTCGAATATTTATGACAATGGCTAGGGTTTCATAGGATAATTCTCAAGGGAAATGTAGGGAAACAAAAGAAAAGGAAAACCTATCCTAAAGCCATCTAACATCAACATAGCTTATTCACTAACCCAAAACCCAAAAGCTTTACTAAGAAATGAGAAAAACCAAGCTTTAGAGGATCTTCTTCTACGTGATGATTGTAGAACTGTGCTCTTTGCTTGCTATGAGTTCTCCCTTTGCAAGGATGAAGATGACTTCCTTTTTTCTTCAAAAAATTTCTCACTAAACTCACTCACACTCACCTCAAGATGTAGTGAAGGGGAGAAAGTGTAAGAAGAAGAAGAGGTGATGGGTCGAGGAAAAAGGAAGTGGAAGAAGGAAAAGAGAAAAAAACTTTCCAAAGAACTTTCCCACAGCCTCTTTAGCTCCCTCTCAAGTCTAGCTGAAAAACCTCTATAAATGAATTTGGATCCCCAACTTTGCTCTGCGCGCATATGGTTATTTGTCTATTTTTCCCTCCAAATGGCATAGAACAATGGGCTTAATCCACATAAGATCCATCCCATTGGCTCTTGGGAAGGTGGGATGACATGGAGAAACCTTATTGGACCCCTAACATTTAAGTAATGCTCTATCTTAGCTCAAATGGCTAAGAAGGCCAAAAAAGTCAAAAAAAAAAAAAAAAAAAAAAAAAA
>JXCR01144516.1:21479-51534 GCA_002079205.1 Phalaenopsis hybrid cultivar
ATATATATATATATATATAGGGATATGGAAAATATGGGCAATATAAATATAAAACACAAGGTTAAGAAATAACAATTTTTTAGGGTTTAATTTATAAGTTTAAATTGAGAGTGCTTTTATTAAAGGGATTGTTGAATGTTGGAGTAAGATATTTTGAAGATAGGTTGAATGGAAGTAGAATTAAGTGCTTTGGGCATGAAGTGCTTTAAGCATACAAGATAAAGTTTGAAAAGTTTTATGAATGAAGGATAGTTGAAATTACCATTGAAATATTAGAAGGAAAAATATAGATTTGATCTAAAACAAATTTGAATGTTTTTTTATTCTAGAATACAACTTCAATCAGTTTTAGATTAAATCTATATTTTTCCTTCTAATATTTCAATAGTAATTTCAACTATCCTTCATTAATAAAACTTTTCATAGATGCTCAAAATCATATATAAAAGGCCAAGTAATATCCCATTTGACTCCTCATAAGAAAATCTTATCAAACAATAATAAACATGACAAAATTATATAATATAAAGAAATTGTAAAACAATGCAAAAAAAAAAAGACTTGTAGTTTAGTGACTAGCCATGGCTAACCATTTATAAAAAAAATGATAGTATGATATAAATTATGGATATTACAGTTCAAAAGTATGAAGATGTGTGTAATGATAATTTAGTGACCTATCATGGTTAACACGTAATTAAATTAACTTAGAGATGTGAGTCATCACCAGTATTCTCAGTGAATTGTATGACTTAATTATTCAAGATTGAATCCAAGCTTACCTTTAAATGGGGAATTCTAAAGAGTATAGAGGGATCATGGATTGATGTTGTATAGTGAGGCACTCTATGAGGATTCATATTTGACATTTTCTTAGTAGCCTAAGCACATGGCCTTAGGTTACTATGTAGTTTTGTAATGATGTCAACATAAAATACAGGCCAAATAGAGGATTGAATGGTATATACTCTCAATGCGGTAGGTTGACTCTAGCAAACCAAATTGAGAATGTAAGCTCATGCTATGACAAAAGATTAATTTGGAAAATTGAGTTGCATCTCAAAGGGAGATCATATTATTTGGGAAAGTTTGGGATATATTGTATATCTATCCAAAAATAAGTTGATTTTTCTTCCGCTTATAATTAGATAATTAACCTTAGGTGGTTAGATTAGGTTTAAAAAATATGGGATTTTACCTTGAAATACATGTATAAGGGGGATAACATTGAGGTGTCACTAGCTTGTGCATACCAAGAAAAATGGGTGTAATGGACTTTACTTGCAAACATTGGTGATAAAGTATGTTAAATAACACTATCCCTATGAATATGTTACCAAAATTTTACCAATATGCACATGTCCAATCATCACCTCTGATTAAGTGTTTGCAAGAATAACATGCATGATGTGAATCACCTAATCATATTTTTTCTTGTTTATCCTGCCACATCGATAAGAGTGTTAGCAGATAGTGCATCACGATAAATGGATTTAAAGATTCTCTAACATGCTAAAAAATATAATGTATATTTTTATGTTTTTGAGAGGTTAATATTACTTGTGTATGAGAAAATAATCGCATGACAAAAAGAAAGGTGCATATAAGGCACTTATTATATTTCAATGATGAACTATGACTCTGCCTTATCTAGAGAGGTGTATATGATTCTTAAACATAATACATTCATTTTAAAAAGGCAAATATATCAATATAGGGGATGCCTTCCATTCATGTCAAGAATGCCATGTATAGTTGATACCAACCGACTTCCACTATGTAGACAAGTTAAATACAAGCCAAGTGAGTTTTGGTTAACATAATTAAATAGGAAAACACTCAAATTTTTTCATTTACCTTGGAATGAGGCATGGAAGATATTTCTATAGCACATTTCTATCTCATTAGGTTTTAAAACTTTAAATTATAAAAATCTCAATAATCCTAATTTTCCTTCCCATCAAATTTTCATAAATTAAGGGTGAGAACCCCTTCAGCTTTCATTGTGATGTAGATTATCTTTCAAGTGGAACTGTAGCCCTAAAGTTAAGTGTTCATGGGTATTCATGGAAAATATTATAGGACCCTGTAGGACATCAAGGCTAAAAACAATTTTTACATAGAGTGTTTGTATGGTTGTTTCACACCATTTTGGTTGCATAAAAGAGCTATTTGAATGCTTAATAGTAAATAGTTTTCCGTGTAACACCTGATATTGAGAAAATAGGAAATTTTTTTGCAATTATAAAATATATCCCAAATTTAACATTCTCCAAAATATGACTAAAACAATTTTATAAAATTCTACTTGTTGAAATGATCAAAATGATATGTAATACTTCATATAAACTATTAATATAATTGATTTTATAAAAGGAATAATGAGATTAATTAAATAAATCTTCATCAATGATTAGTTTAACTAATCATTATTTATTAATCATGGATACTATAGAATTAATAAATTTTTGTGGCTAAAAATTATGGAGTAGGTGATATATACATATATATATATNAAGGAATAGTCAGAGGCTATTATACGAGCCTCCAACCACCTTTAATGTGCCTAACAATTCAAGTACCACCTCCTTAAGTCCAACTATGCCAGAGGAGTTTCGAACCCCCGACCTGAGGGGTCTTACACCGTGGATGCCAACCAATAGGCCGAGGTACGTTGAGAGCCGAAACCAATTCCAGAAAGAAAAAGAATGGTAGGGAACCCTCTTTTATTCTATTTCAGACATTCCTTTCCACCCTTACATTATCATTTTGACATTTGCTATGGGTTTAAGTGTTGCATGTGTTTTTTATTGATGTAGCTTTGCGGTAATAGCTATAGGACTGTCAAACGGATTCCCACGCTCTTCAGTAGGTCCATTTTATGAGTTGGGAAGGGTGGGTTAAGTGGAAATATAGAACTGGAAGCACAATATGTAAGTAATGGGGATACATGTTTGTGTTAAGAAGCTCTTTAGAGATAAGTTGAATCAATAAGTCATACATGAGATTAAATTAATATCTCAATTTTGGATTTCATGAATTTTTAATGATTTCGAATTCCAAGTTATTTATACTAGGCGACGAGCTCGTGGAAACTCACTGTAGGGATGCTCCGTGGATTCGAGTGAAATAATCATGTGTTAAATAAATAAAAATAACTCTCTTTAGTTTCTTATGTGACTACGTGTTTGACACTATCACATCTAAATTTTTTCTACATATTACGGATGAATACATGTACATGCGGTATTAATGCAAACTTATTTTGTCCCTTAATATACTTATAATTTTACTATAATATGAATTTGATGAATATGTTTTCTAAAGCATTGCTTGCAAGCATTTATTTACTATGATTCATGTATGTTGTATATGAAATATCTTTAATGAATGCTTGTTATTAGTGTTTAGAAAATCAGACCAGACCGAGCGGTTCGACCTGGCTGGTTCGGCCCGAAAAGACCCGTGGAACCGCCTGTTCCACCAGTAAACCGGTGAACTGATTTTTTCTTTTAAAAACAATAAATATTACATTTTATTTTTTTCCTGACATTTCATTGTTTATTTTCTTGACTTAAAAAAATCCATTAATTTTACAAGTCATGAGTCACACGCCTCAACTCAAAAAAGCAAAAACATCCATTACTTTTTAGGTTTCAATATATATATATATATACCAAGAGAGAGAGAGAGAGGGGTGTTATGTGGAGAGAGAAAGAGGGGGGGGGGGGTTCTGGTGGCAAAACAAAAACATGCAAATTTCTTTTTTTTTAATGGAATAGAACCAACTGCCATCAACTAATGTGCTAATCCAGATAAATATGGTTCAAGAAGAATCAAAACGCATCGAGAGTCGGCCTTTTATGCCAATTAACGAACGAAAAATATATCGAACAAAAATAATAAGAGTCATTGAGTTACGTGACATTATTTAGTTGATATCAGAAGTGATTGACAAAATGACAGCTATTAACAGATCATCCATTATTATAGAGCCAAGATTTAAACTCGGAGCAAAAGTTGATCAATACTTGAAGATATTTCAGACAGACAAGCCACAAAATTTCAAGGGTGCTAGTGACAAAATAACTGTCGAAGATTGGTTATTGAAGATTGTGAAGATTTTGTATGACATGATTTGTCCGACAGTAGGAGAGCGGTATTAGCCACTTTCATATTAGGAGGTCAGGCTGAAAAGTGGTGGCATACACATCAAAAAGAGACATTTAAATCAACACTTCTTCCATAGATTTAGTGGGATGATTTTGCCAAAATCTTTTTGGATTTATTTATTCAACCTTCAACAAGACTAGCATTGTCGGATAAATTTTTCAATATGACTGATGGATCTAAGATAATTATGCAATATGAGACAAAATTTACTTCTCTTTCAATAAATGCAGTCAATTATGTTAGTACCCATGAAAAAAAGTGCTATAAATTCCTAGGCAGCCTCAAAGATGCCATGGAGGCCAATGATGGTCGAATTACTCGTCGTTGCCATTACTTCGCCGTTCGAAATGCTTGAGTTGGAGCATGAAAATGGTCCAAATATCATTGAATCGCTATGGATCACACATGCTTTAGCAAAGATATTTCCCCAAAATCTCACCCTCTCAACATGCTTATACGTTGAAAGCACACATCTTTTAAGCAATGAAAAACCCACGACCTTCCAGTCCACCTGCGTCTCCCTGTATATATGGATCAAACTTGCCTTAATTGGATCGAGCAACCGGGAGCAGCCGGTGACTCCCTTACCCTGAAAGGCTTCCCATTTCCCAGTGTACAAGATGCTTCACATGCCCCCTCCTCGCGGCTCCGAGTTCTCCGTCCCTTCCTGTGTCGTCCGGTACAAATCGAGTTCGGGTTCTATACTCGGTCTTCCGTTCTTCAAATCACCACTAGCTGTTCAATCAGCTTTCAACTTACCACTTACAGATTGGCCTTGCTGCATCTTATCCTCGATTTAAGCTTGGAGCTTGGTCTTCCCCTGTTCAAACCGCTTTCTCCTGATAAATCTAAGATTTTTTTACTTACCTTTCCAGATCGGCCTTTCTGCGTCTTTTCCGCTATCGTAGATTGAATCTTTAGCTTATTGTTAGTTCAAAGTTAGATCTTGATCTAGCACAGTTTAAGCTTCTGCTTGGCATTCGAACTTTGTCGTTCGAAGTTCGATGACTAGGGCAGAAGTTCGGAGAAGAATGCTGGTTTTTTTATCAAAGTGTAAAATTGGGATTCTCGTCGTCGTTTTCCTTCTGGTTGGATTCACTGCAGTGAATGAGCTGCTGAAGCCGGTACCTAATGGCTGCATTATGACCTATATGTACCCGACTTACATACCAATCTCGACGCCGGCCAATGTATCTTCAGAAAAGTATGGGCTTTTCCTTTATCATGAAGGATGGAAGAAAATCGACTTTGCTGAGCATATTAAGAAGCTCGATGGAGTCCCGGTTCTGTTCATTCCTGGAAATGGTGGTAGCTACAAGCAGGCAAGGTCCTTGCTTTCATTTCTTCTTTTACTTATTTCCCTACTTTTATCTCTACAAATGACTTAACTCTTTGTTTGAAACTTAATCAATATTGATATACTAGTGTACGCAGTATAAACTTTCCTTCATACAGTTGGAATGGCGCTTTAGACAAAATGAGAACTCATTGCACTAGATTCCTAGGCTGCAAAAAAGATATGATTTATTATAATAGCTTGATGAAAAACTAGTTCCAAATACCATGAGGAGGCTATTTATAATGAAGCCTGAAACCTAATGACCATAGTTCTCTTGAAGCTTTTAGGCTTCCCAGTGATGTAGAAACATATTATGCTCAATTAAAAGTTCAATAAAAAAACTCATCAAACTGATGAATTGATTGAATATCAACTCGTTTTGATTTGAATTTATTATAGCTGCAATCTGATGGAAACATAATTCATCCCCTACTAACTTGCTCTAGTTATTGACCTATCAATAGATTATAGAGGTGGCTTTCCTCCAATGATGGTGATCTTAGTTTGACTTCGGATTGTAGGCCGGAAGGAAGTAGGTAGTGGATATAGGGTTGGACAGTAAGGAGCTTTGGTAGTAGTTTTTTAGTGATCTTGAAGAATGTACGAGGGTTGAGTAGGCTAGTAGGAGGAACAAGGAGGGGATCTAGATGGTGGAAAATTGGAAGAGGAGGGATTTGATTTAAGATTTGAAGAGGAGAGGGGAGAATGAGACATGTGCTATACTTGGAGATGGGAGAGTAGAGGGGCAGGGGTTGGATTGAGAAGGGGAACGACATGATAGGGATAAGAAGGGGAGCATTAAAGTAGATTTTATTGCATCATCATTATTAACCAGTTATATCTTAGGGGATGCTTTATATAAAATGTCCTTTTGACAGAATATGTAAAACATTTAAAGGAGATAAGAGAAAGATGAAAACCGTGGTACTCCTATGATTTGATTAGAGAATCATTGATGACTTGTGATAATCTACATTATTCCCTTTGATTGCGGAAGTCTTGTTTGAAGAGTTGGAGTCCATTTTATTAAGGGAAGTGGAATTGGCCTGTGCCATCATTTTAATCCTCATAAATCAGCTTACATCAATAGCTTCAAAAGGCATAACCAACAATGGAGGCTTCATAATAAATCTGTTTAATAAGTTTGAAGAAATGGGACTAATTATGGATTTGATTCTATATCTCTATCCGAAAGTTTAGTAGTAGTCTTGTTTTAGAATTTGATTTCAAAGGGAGTTTATGCCGTGGAAAATTGTAAGGATCCTTAGGATGCATGAGCCCTAAATAGAGGATGTTGGACTAGAAGAGCTATTATAGTTAGTTGAGTTTTTAGGGATGGAGTGGTTAATACTTAAGTGAAACTTGTGAGATCAAAGGGGTTAATGGAGCATGCATAGTTCATGGAACTAGAATTTTTAATGTAATAAGTAGAATTTGTGACGTTAGAGAGGCTATGGACTAGTTGGGATTCTTAGATATTGAAGTGGTTGGTACTTGTAAGACATAGGGTTTAATATAGGTTGTGAAGAGGTTGCACCATACATTTGATCAAACAATCTAACTTTCTAATCAAGGCATCAACCATAAGGCCTACATTAAGAGATGGGTAGTCATGTTAGCAACATATATATTAGCTTTGAAGGGTAATCAAAATAAGTTTATCTAATATGGGTACCTTGTGATGAGAAAATAATTGATAAACATGCACATAAACTTGATATGACACATGCAAAATTATTATCTGAGTTTTATATATCCAAGAATAAGAGCTAGTATGTGATCAAGGATAGTTTGAAGAGCCTTGAGTGATATTATTATGTACATTAGAATTCCTGTTTATTGGATGTGGTAGATCCTTCCATTTACAGAAATATGTTGAATGAGTGCTATAGGATCACGACGGTTGTTTTTCTAATAAGAGTAATGAATGTTTTGCTTTTTGCATGTGAATTGCGTTCAGTGGATGGTAGTTTAGGAATATATATATGATACCCCACAATGCATTTTGTCAAGGAAATTGAGCGCTTGCTCATACCAGGTGTTGGTGTGGACAAGGGACTAAGGTCATATTGACACATGATTATAGTTTTGTGTAATAATGACAATTAGGCTCCTTGGCTTATTTGGGCAAAGGAGTAGTGAGAGCATTGGCTAGTCGGCTAATATCAATAGTTAAAACAATCAAATAGTTATGTGGCGCAACAAATCCAATGATAAAGAGGTACAGGACTTTGAAATTTTAGAGAACATGTAAGAGGTGGCAGCGATAAAAAATAGCACTTATCTGACGTGTAAAAAGATGGGGAGATAGAAACAAAGGGACATCAAAGTCAAAATAAATTTGCCTTTATACCGATTCATGTAGTTGTAATCCATGAGGATGGAATTGGTATACTAGTTGTCTGGTTTTTTTCCTTAGGTTTTTGAAAAAAAAATGATTTATATAAAAAGGATGCTTTGAACATTCCCATCTTGTTTATGCACATTCTTTATAAAATCTTGATTAGGTTGAAATAACTTTTGAAAAATTTTTATTATATTTCAAACAATATAATAAATGCACGACATCAACTCAGATGTACCAAACAAAGTCTTCATCTCCTACTTTCTTGCTTTAGCTGAAGTTCAAATAGATGATGTTGTTTACTATGGGTGACAATGAGCTCAGTTTGACATGGGTTGGAGTTGGGAAGGGAAGGAGGCGGTTGCAAATTGGAAAGGAAGGAGCTTTTGGATGGCGGTGGATGATTACCTTGTAGATGTCTTGAAGCTCAGTTTGGCTAATAGAAATGCAAAAGCATCATTATTAAGGACGACAATGTGTTTACCTTGGAGATGGATTGAAGCTCAGGTAGTCTCATAAGAATGCAAAGACATCGAGGTTTGCAATGTGAATGTGATCAACTTTTCTATAGATTCCATGCAAAGTAAAGTTTGGCAAGCCCACAACATGTCAACCCAAATTTTACTTTCCTCTTACAGTTCAAAATGTTATTTCCCAACACATAGCTAGAGAAGGAAATAGAGCTACACATTGTTGTGCTCAATTAAACTTTTTTAGGGAGTTCATTTTAAAATTTGTAAACAAGCAACATGCTATGTTCTCTTTTATTTCTTATGGCAGATCACATTTTATGAATGCTTAAAAGCATAATTTTGTACACTTTTTGTATCATTTGATATAGTGATACAAAATGCAATATTTCAAGGTAGACTAATAGGAAGGAAGGAGTGGAGATTTAGATTGTGGAAGAGGATGTGTTGGATTTAGGAAAGGAAAAAAGAGGGAAGATGAGCGAGAATCTTAGAGGGAAGAGGATAGTGCAGGTATGAGAATTTAAGGAGCACCAGACTAGGCTTATTTTGTTTGTCATCATTTTCTAATACATCCCGAGATTTACGTTATGTAGAAGGGCCCCTTTACATAAAGTTTAAAATTTTAAAAGTGAAAGAAATACTCCATGTTCTAATTGACACGGGAGCTCTCCTTCGCGGCTCCACCACCCTGTGAACATTGCTACAGTACCTCGCCTGTCTGCGAACTGCTACAGTCCTGTGACCATGTAGTTTGCTGTTTTTGCGCCCAAATCGAATAAGTCTAGGTTTTTTTCGCTATTGTGGAGTCGACCGCTGAGCCACTCATCGTTATACTATTAGTATAATATATCTGTGTTTTCGATGTTTTAGAGTTAATTTTTGGTATGAGTTTGTTTAGGATAGCTGTTTGCGTTCGTTTCTCCCTTCAATGGTTGTATTCGAAGGTTTGGACCGTGCTCTGACTGTTTCCCTCTTCCGAGATGGTGTTTATCTTCTCTATTTCCCTTTCCATCCTCCCCACACTGATCCCCGCCACCGTTCCCTACTGCAACCACCTGAAACAGTTGCCAACGCTATTCTTCTTGCAGCTTCTGCATTCTAGCTCACGTTCCTTGCGGTTTTAATGCTCTTGCTTGCTTCCATCGCTGTCCCAGTCCCTTCCCTTCCACAATCCTTGTTGTTCTCCTTCCGAATCAGTTGCCAACCCTCCCTCTCACCATTTTGGAATAGTTTACAACCTTCCAACAACCTCATACCCGCTGCCATAGCCGTTCCAACCCTCTCTCACTACCCTCGCTGTCCTATGGCTCTCCAACAATGTTGCCGTAGCTGCATTGCCTTCCATTTCTATTTTTCTACTGTCCAACTGCCTAAGACAACAAACTGCCGCTGTTTGGATTATCATCACCGACCACCTTGTTGTTCCAGCCGCCCCTCATCCATTGTTTGTTAACCCCTTTCCTACCTTACTGCCACTTTTCCAAGCCCCCTGACCGTCACCTCATCACTCGAGATCCGCCCTAACGTAAGTTTGTGTGTCATGTGTGTTGTATTTTTTTTTTCAAGTGTGTTTGTTTGTCACAACCTATTTACTTTTATCAATAATAATTGTATTTTCTATTGTTATTTTGGTTAACGTCAGTATCACTAATTGTATAACATAAGGAAAAGTAACATACTTATGATAATTATGTGGTTTTATTAAAGTTGATGACTTTCAATGACAGATTCATATGAATTTATTTATAATAATTGCCCGCCTAATTATTGAACAAAATACCTCTTTATGTATTGTACATAAGATTGCTACAACAACAACAACAACAAGCCTTTATCCCACTAATTGGGGTCGGCTACATGAATCCTTTTTCTCCATTGTGTCCTATTGAGTATTATACATTCATTTAATTCTAATAAATTAAGATCATTTTTTTATGCAATATGCCCAAGCCTATTTAGGTCTACCTCTACCTTTCTTCGCACAAGTTACAGGAAGGATATCATCAACAAAAAAATATACCATGATACATCCCTCTGTAAATGTTCACTAAGAACATCCATAACTAAAGAAAAAAGATACTGGCTTAAAGATGATCTCTGATGTAATCCAACTGAAATAGGAAAATACTTAGTCAGTCCCCCTTCTGTTTGAATACAAGTAACAACTCTAGTATACATTTCTTTAATGACTTGAGTATAAGTAATATCAACACCTTTCTTTTCTAGAACTCTCCAAAAAACTTTTCTTGAAATCTTATCATAAGCTTTCTTAAATCAACAAAATCATATGTGGATCCTTCTTACTCTCTTTGTACTTTTTCATCAATCCTCTCAATAAATATATAACTTTCATCACTTGCCTGACATAAATTTAAACAGATTATGAGAAATCTTTTTATCACATCTTAGTCCATGTTCACTTACTCTCCCATAATTTTTAATGTACAACACATTAACTTAATTCCTCTATAATTTGCGCTCTCGTGCATTCTCTTTATTCTTAAAAATTTGGACCAAAATACTCTTACTTTTCTCATACATCTTTTCAGTTTTTAAAATAATATTAAAAGTTTAGCTAGCCAATAATTCTGAAATCTCCTAAATATTTCCCCGCTTCTATTTGGATACCATCAGGTCTGATTGATTTTTTACCTCTGATTTTTTTAAAGTCTTCTCAACTTTTTTTTACCATTGCGATGAAAAAAATAAAAGTTTTATTATTATTAACTATATTAAGATCACTAATGTTGATCGTGTTTTTAGAAATTTCATTGAAAAATTTATCAAAATATCTCATTTATCTTTGTTGAATATTTTCATCTAAGAAAATCAGTTTTTGATTTTTATTTTTATTCCTCTTGAATTAAATCTTCAATTTTCTTTTCTCTTTGTTTGGCTGATTTGTGCATATACCTCACTCTCTTTAGTTTCTAATCTACAAAAAGGATAACTAAAAACAAAATTCATAGCATCATAAATTATTCTCTTAGACTCTCTACGGGCCGCCGTATATTTTTTTTAATTCTCTTAGCTTTTACATTTAAACTAATTTTATAATAAAACTTTTTTTATTTTATCTTATCTTGCACATTATTATTTCACAAATTATTTTTATTTATAAAAGTTTTTTTCTTTTGATTATCCAAGAATATCTTTTGTCATTTGTTTAATAGTGCTTGCTACATTATCTCACTTAACATTTACTTCTTCATGAACATCTCAAATCTTAAGATGAAATTTATTCATAAAAACAATTTTATTTATCTTTTGAGAGCTTCCATCTAATTCTATGATAATATTTTATTATGTCTTTTATCTTTCAACCCTTCGTCTTAAAATCTAAAACTAATAATTGATGTCGAGCACTTAAATTTTTACTTGGAATCACCTTATAATTTTTATATTTTCAACAATCTCTTTTCTCATAAGAAAATAATCAATTTTTGTTTTGTTAGATCCATTCATGCAAATATTTTTTCTTAAATTTAGGATTTGTAATAACAAAATCATAAACTAAAATAAAATATAATATGACTCTACCTTCTTCGTTAATCTTTTCAAAACTGTAGTCATCATGAATATTTCTAAAGTCTTCTACCACTCTATCATGTCCATTTAAATCTTCTTCAATAAAAGGTTTTTCTGCAAGAGGTATCATTTGTATTAATTCTACTATGTCTTTTTAAAATTTTTCTTTTGGACATATATCTAAACTTATATGAGGAGCATAAACACTTATAACATCAATAATCTTAGTATCAACAACAATATTTAGGATTATAATTCTATTAATTTTTATAACATTATATTTCAAACTCTTATATATAATTGCATCTACACCATTTCTAGTACAACTCCAATTTTAATTTTTATAACATTATCTTTCAAACTCTTATAAAATTGATGCAATCATTTTTTATTGTGCTTCTAAAAACCCTCTTATAATTTGGATTTAAGGATTTAAATAACAAATTAAACCACAAATGCTCAAAAATAATAATTGAATATTCATAACTAAAATGTCATTTTTTGTTTCACCATCAAATGATAAAAAAGTTAATATTTTTTTGCCTTTTATAAGATTAATTGATTACTTTTTTACTCGTCTCTTTTATTTTTTGACATTCTGTCACATGTTGACGAATTAGTGTAGTAGTTCCTGTTTTAAATTTGTGAAATTTGGTGCCACAACGTACACATTGCCAAAAAGGAGTTGAAACCCTTTTAATTGTAAATATTGCCTTAGCAAAATTCTTCTATATGATGGGCTTTCTCTTCCTACCCCTCTTAGAACTAGTAGACTTTTTTATTACTATCATTAGCAATCAAAACCTACTGCTCTGTGTTTTGTGAGGCAAGATTCACATTTTCTTTGCTATTTTCAACTTCCAATAGTAGTTCATTGCTAGATGATTCTGTTTGTGAAGATCTAATATGAACATAATTGGCACTATAGATAAATAGATGTAAATAATTAGCAGCCCTTTAAAATCAAACAATATGCTACCATAATAAAAATTATAAATTTATGATAATTGGTAGCAGAGCCAGCAAATACTTTTTCTGAATTCCGTCAAAAAATTGTGTAAATGCATGATAGAATCAACATTTTCCTAAACAAACTTTAATTATATACATAGTGTGAAATGTTACCAACACCTTTAATAGCAAGAGTGTAATTAACATTATCATGCTTAGCAAATGTGCTAAACACTTTAAAATTTGGCAAGTATCTACTAAAAAAATTCAGGTATCAACTATCAAGAATGACCAACAACTGAAATCTAAGATATAAAGCAAAAAAATTGATCCACAAACCACATTTTGGCCGACAATTGCAAGCTATCTTGCATTTGTCTAGTAAAGGTGTTAAGCACCACAAAATCCAGCAAAAAATTACTAAAAATTCGTATATATCAGCTATCAATACCAGTCAACAATTGAGATCTAATATATAAAGCAATCAAAAGACCCACAATGGCCACAATCCATATCTCAACTGAGAGTTTTCCAAATTATTATAATATCTCATCATATCTCCATAATACAGTAGTATTCCAGACTCCAATAAGGAATCTACCTTGTATACCAACAAAATGCAAGATGACAATTGCTTAAAATTGGAAAAAACTTACTTCTTCATAAGTTAAATTCGTAAAGCAAGCATGGCAATATGTTTGTAAATGAATGCAATTGAATCACAAAAGCATTCTCTGAATTAAAACAAAAATATTCCAAAAAAATTTCCTTACGTCATTATTTTTTAAAACTTCTTTGATGAATAAAAAAAAGATTAAACTTAAAATGAAAATCATTAATTGAAACGCTAATTAACTGCAAGAAACAAGATTGCTGATTTGCTGTAAATAAAATCATTTGCAACCTAATNAGATTAAACTTAAAATGAAAATCATAAATTGAAACGCTAATTAACTGCAAGAAACAAGATTGCTGATTTGCTGTAAATAAAATCATTTGCAACCTAATATTACATTTCCGATTTATTCTAATTTCTAACTGAAATGAAAGCACTCCAACTTCTGTTACATTTTGAAGAACAGAAAGAAATGAATCCAGCTCTCCTTCCATAGTTCCACCAAAAAACTTAAAAACCCTAAATATAAAACTAAACCCTTCAAAATTTTTTCTCGGCTTTTCTATTTCAACAGAAAATAAAAAATTGCAGCATGGGAGAGAAGTTTAACTAAAATAGTACCAATCTACCACCTAAATACAAAATCATAATAAGAATAGATTGAAGAAGAGAGAAGAAGGACAACACCTGTTTGCAACTGACACGGGACGACTCCTGTGCTGGGGTTTTCTTGATAGAAGCGGGAGCCTGCTCACTCATGGACCAAATTGGTTTAGGTTTTCTCATGTCTGTGGAGTTAGCCGGTTTCTTATGGTAACTCCTATCAATCCTGCTAGTATATATTCATTTTTTTAATGTTCTAGGGTTAGTTTACTGTGTGTTTTGTATCGGGATAGTCGCCAACATCTCTTCTTTCTTTCAAAACATGTATCATAGGGTTTTAGGTGGTGCTTCGTGTGCATCGTAGCCTCCAAGTGGTGGTTATTCCTTTCCAACTTCTTCACACCCCTACCTTCACTGCCACTGTCATCTTTCTCGGCTGCAGCTGCTCGGACAACTTCAACTATCTTCCATGCAGTTCTCCACCTCCCAACAACCATCCTTCCTCAAACCTTATTTCCACCTCCAGAAACAACGTCCTCCTTCCAACTTGTTGCCGCCATCCAGTACTCTCACTTCTCTCATTCCACCTTGCTGCTTGCACCCAAAGCCGGCCACACTCCGCTCGAGACCGCCCACATTTTTGCTGCCAACGTGCTAGACAGCCCTTCTGCATCAATCCCTGTTGCTTGCTTGCAGCCTGGACCATTGTTAATCGTTGTCGTGCAGTTGTTTGCTTGCCAACTGTCTCATCCACCTCTCCGCCTCTCTTAGTTATAGAGTTTTTGCGTCGCGTCTGTTTGTTGTATTTTCTCTTTAAAGTGTGTTGGTTGTAACGTCTATTTGCTTATGTAATAATATTTATTTTTTTCTCTATTGTGATTTGGGTTAACTCCATTATCAATAACTCCCCTTAGAAAAAGTCAAATATTATGAAGCAATATAAGAGAAGACAAAACCTAACACAATTCTCAACAAATCCTGTAAAAAGCTTACTGCTGCAATGAATTCATACAATTAAACAAATACTCTTACTGCCTGACTGTTGAGTGGTGATGAGGCGGCAATGACAAAATGTGAGCAAACAAAACTCTTTGGCCAGCTTTTTTCACGTTTCACTCTTAGGACCGAAAGGAACCAAGTAAAGTGTAATGAATGAGGAGGAATGAGGCAGCGGTCTAAAGTGTCAGCTTGTTAGGGTTTTTCTTTTAATTTATTTTTTTTGATATTATGATTTAGGATGAATGGATGATGGATCTTATGTTTGAGATTAAAAGAGGATTTATTATATTTTTTAATTTGATTTATTTCTAATTTAATATTTACTAGATTGTAACTGGTTAAAAATATATTANATTAATTCAACCCAAATCTAGTCGAACATGAACAAACAAATTCATTCATGTTCGGCTTGTTTACAATTTGAGCTTAAAAATTTGTTCATGTTCGAATTGTTTACTTAACGAAGGAGCCGAACACGAGCTATTCACGAACAATGAGCTATTTTAACAACAATATGTGTATGGAATTGCCCCTTAAAAATTAATTTAACATTTTAATTTATTAAACATTTTAAGCTTTTGCATTTCATTTTAAAAAATCATCTTACGAGTATCGTCTAAAATTTTGTACCAATAAAGTACGTTCACTTTCATTTCCTTTTCCAAATCTTTTTCATTTCTACATGCGCGGGTACGATAATCTTCCATGCTAGTACCCTTGGGGATTATTCCTTGGATTGATTGATGCATTTATTTCATTAAATTTCTTTCAAGCATTTGAAATATATGTTAACTTTTCATTGTGAACACAATATACGAAATCTTTTTAAAATATATTTTAACACTTTGTGACTTTTTTAATTTAAACGGTTGATTAATTTTTATTAATAACAATCTTGAACCAAGCATTTTAACCATGGATGCATTTAAATTTAAAATAACTAAAATTAGTACAAGTGGAAAGGTAAGTGCTCACCTTAATGTTTGAACAATTTATTTGTCGCTTCATTTTTAGTCTTCACTTTCTTTAGCGTAAGACATGTTTACATAAATTATTTGTTAAATTTTAATGTTTATAACTTAATATCATACTACATTTCTAGATAATTAACTATATTCAGTTTGCTAAATTCTAACTTCTTTAAACATGCTAATTTACTGAATATTTATAAAACAATTTGATAACGTAGACAGCATACTCTTTAATTAAATTTCTTAAAATTTAAAGCAAATTGTAGCGTTTCTAATTAATTGCATACCTCAGAGTAGGTTTTTTTCTTTGCACAATTTGTTGTTACAACTTCCTATAGCTCAATCTCCAATCATCTCTACCAAACTTATTATTGTGAATTATTCAAAACTCTAAAACACTAGGTTAAATTTAATCTCATTCCAAATCTGTATATTTATACTTATACTGCTTCTATCTGCTGAATTGGTATGTTGAACTGTTTATTGATCTGAGGCAAGAAAATGACATGGAATTTTTGGGATCGGATGAGGAATTGTGGTGGGACAATTTTTTTACTTTTAAGATGTAGTCGTAACATAAATATTTTATTAGAAAAGAAAAAAACAATAAAAATTGCTTGCTTGTCTAGGTTTTTGAACTACTTATATATTCATCTTCATTGTCATTAACATTCTCCTCACCTCTACATTGTGTACGCTTCTAAGAATGTCGGAGCAAAAGACCCTAGCCTTGCTTGATCTCATGTGGTCCAATTCAACTTGAGCATTCTTTCAGGATGACTCGGGTCTTCTCGGGCTTCTGGAATTCAGTTGACACAAGATGCATAGATGTTGCTGTAAGATTTTGAGGGGCTTAGCATTCCCTTACTAAATGAGAAATTATAAAACTATGTTGGCAGAGAAGTATAGGAAGTGAGTTAACAGACTAGCATTGGGCACATGATAAAATGATGGAGGCCATTGGTGTGCAATTGCTCTCATTGAAGAATCTGGTGTTAGTACCCTTCAAGTTCTTTGAGGAAGTTGATGATTGTAGATTGTTTTCTAGTTGCCAATAGAAAGCCAGAGCTCTGGTGCTTGGGGGTTGGGGCATGCAAAAATTGTGGGCGGGGTGACGTTTTTGAGGATTCTTCTTGGGGCCTTGTCTTTGAAGGCCCGCACTGTGCAAATCTTGGTCAATTCAATACATTTTAATATTCGTAGAGGCTCCAATTAGCCTTTCTACGTGATCCATTCTCACAGTTATATTAATGTAGCGACACCAATCTGGGGTTCCTAGAAGGGGTGAAAAAAATCAAGGGAGGTGTTAGGATATTAATTGGATAGGCAACATAGGAGGGAGGAGGGAGGAGGGACGGCGACAGAAATCTGGCACAATCAGTGGGTTGATAGCAGCTTGGTAGCCGGAAAACTGCTGATAGGTTTTAGAACCGTCGGAGNGTCAGTGGGTTGATAGCAGCTTGGTAGCCGGAAAACTGCCGATAGGTTGTAGAACCGTCGGAGTAGGAGGTTGTTGGATGTTTGACAGAGATTACCCCTTCAATCTAATCCGGCTAAGCATACAACACTCCAAATAGCGAAAAACAGAGAACAATAGTCCCAATATAACATAAATCAAAACAAAAATCCCANGATACACCACTCCAAATAGCGAAAAACAGAGAACAATAGTCCCAATATAGCATAAATCAAAACAAAAATCCCAAAACCTGAAAATAACAACATATGAATATTTCTACTCAAATTAACTTTAATTTTACTTAAAATACTATTAAAAAAGGGGCTCACAAGGGCTGCCGCAGCAAAGCAGCAGGAAAATCCTGTTATAGAGGTTCCACAAGATGGAATCCTGCCCGTTTGATCCTGTGATTGGGGGATCCCGCTCCTTCATTCGCACCTAATGCAGTTTCACTTTTCTGAACCCGCATCCTACATTCTGCATCAGCGTCCCGCACCTTGCAGATTATTATATCACTGTCAATAGCAAATTTGATTTCAGCTTTTTGCTTGAATGGATTTAATGTATTATTTTGCTCAGTTCTACTTTATTATAAAAAGTGTATGTGTTGGAGATCACGCCAGTGTAACTGAACTGATATTCAAATCTTTTTGCCTCTCCTTGACATATATCTCCTCTGGTGCTTCTGCCAGCCTTGAGAATTGGTTTTGTGGATTATAAATATGAATAATATGATTTATTCTAATTCAAACTTAACAATATTGATACATTGTTGCCATTGTTTCTTGGCCTAAAAATTTTTTATATACGACTGTTCTGAATCTTTATTCTCATATTCATTTTCTTCCAGGTTCGTTCCTTGGCTGCGGAATCTTCTAGGGCGTATCAAGGTGGACCACTCGAGGCAACTTTTTATCGAGAAGCACCCTTTGTAAATGTTGAACTCTCAAATTCTTTCAAGTACCCTACGAAATATGAACAAATGTTGAACTGGTTCGCCGTGAATCTTGAGGGGGAGCATTCCGCGATGGATGGACAAATACTCCAAGAGCATACTGAATATGTTGTATATTCTATTCATAGGGTAACTACTTTAGCAATGTTAATTTTGTTTATTTTAGAAATGCCATGATTTATACAACTTACGAGATTTGTTTAACATTTTTATTTAAAGTTATATCACCATCTTTTATATCATATCAAAACACCATCCATTTAACTTGTAGAAACTGAAATACACCTTTTCATGCACAGGTAAGGTGGTATGTACGTAAAAATTAAAGTTTTGGTGTTAGATCTGTAAATACATAAGAATTGAGTGGCATGTATGTAAATCTTCCTAATACTATTCATGTGACGGAAATAACTATTCCCTTGTAGATTTTAAACACCCAGATAATGTTGATATTCTATACTTATTTTGATCATTTGTAAGTATTATGTAATTTATAGATATTGGATTTGTATAAAGATTCTCATGAAGCAAGATTGAAAGGAGCTGATGCCTCTGGAGGCTCGCCCAATAGTGTAATATTGGTGGGCCATTCTATGGGCGGATTCGTAGCTAGAGCTGCAGTAATTCACCCACACTTGCGAAAGTCAGCAGTTGAGACTATCTTAACCCTCGCTAGCCCTCATCAGTATGTTTCGCTTCATTTACCATGTAAATATGATTTCGTTTATTCTGTAAATACATTTGGGTTATAAATAATTTATGGTCTTTTTGCAGGGCACCTCCTATTGCATTGCAGCCATCTTTGGGTCATTATTTTTCGCAAGTTAATCACGAATGGAAAATGAGGTTCATGGCCGGTCATGCTTTTCATGGCTCCAAACTCTCCCATGTTCTTGTTATATCTGTTTCTGGTGGAATTTATGATTACCAGGTTTGACCTTTCATCTTGAACTCTTTTCTTCAATGTGTATGTTGTTTTACAGTATTACATTGTGCTGTTTTCACATGCTTCATTTTTTAACCTTTCTTGTCTTACTTTTATGTTTTTTTAGGAGTATTTAGTTTTCTATTGCCTGGTAAAATTTCTCTAATTTCTTTGCTATACTCTTTGTTGGACACTACTGCATCATTTGCCTTGATGTTCATTATGTTAGCAAAATTTTTTCTTCAACATGGCGCTTTGTATCACCTTGCTTGTCCTCATTCATTTAACACGCTTATAACTCATGACTTTAATAATAAATGTGTTTGCATATTCTAATTTAGTTATCAATAATTGATTTTATGCAATGAACACTTTATACATTTTTTGTTTTTTGCTGTCAAAATAGCTAATTTATGTGAAATTTATGGTATTTGTCTTTCTTAGGTTCGGTCAAAGTTGGCTTCTTTAGATGGCATTGTTCCTTCCACGAATGGTTTTATGATAAGTAGTTCTAGCATGAAGAACGTATGGCGTTCAATGGAGCACCAGACTATTCTTTGGTGCAATCAATTAGTCGTCCAGGTTTGGTACACAATTATTCTAGCAAAAGAGTATTTTTTTCCAATTATTTTTCTAGTGGCATATTTCATGCTCTAAACATTTTGATGCATTTTACAGATATCACATACACTTCTTACTTTGATAAATCCTGAAAACAGACGACCGTATACAAATTTGGAGAAAAGGCTTCTTATTTTTACCAGAATGTTGCAAAGTGGTTTACCTCAGAGTTTGGGGCTGATAAAACTAAGACAATCATCATCAACTTCTCAAAACCATCCCGTTGTTGGTGCACAGGATGCTACAGGTATATGTGGTTTTTTTGTTGTATTTAAGTCTAATGATTTCTTTCCATGTTTTACCATAATTATTTATATCTAATTAAATTTTTTTGGGTGCACGGATACCTAAAGTATAATTAAACTTAAATAATTATGAACATAAAATTCTGTGCAGTTAAATCAAGACAAAGCTATTCATTCAATCTATTATCTCATTTTGAACATAAAAATGAGGTCTACCAGCCTGTGTATAAAAAGTTAGGATATTAATAGCATATCTGACAATCCTATAAAATAATGAAGAATCGTATACCAGTTATAAGGTTAATGTCGTAACATTGAAGTGTATGACACGTACACTCTTTTTTTTTTATTTTTTAAAATATATGATACAGATACTCGTCAGACACACTATTATAATAACCTTTATTATATATATATATATAATTAAATAAACATAATATTAAGAGAAAAATAAAAAATTGAATAATATTAACATTGACTTTTGATTTAATGGATAACAAGATAGATCTATTCTATCTTTTAAATAATAAGTATTTTTTTTTATTTTTAGATACAAAATATGTATTATCTATGTTTATTGTTAATTTTTTTTAAATTTTAATTCCTTAAAAAAGGGATAATTTTTAATATTATTTAAATCAGACATGTCAGAGCTATTTCCGACATTTGTTAGGGGCATATTGGTGCGTGTCTGTGCTCAAGGCGTGTCCAATATTGCATGGCTTCTTTATCAAGAGTATCATTGCATTATAGTTCATTAATAAATAGTAGTTACTTTTCTTGAGGCGAGAGCTACAAAATTTAAATTTTATCTGAACTTAACCACAACATTTGGCGGGTCGATTTTAAGATCCTATGCAATACAATTGCTCATAAGCATGAGTACATTGATGGAGATATTTCAATAAATTATTAATCGAAATTGGTACAACCTAATCAATTGGACCTACCCTATAATCATTCTAAACTAACAACTATCCCAAAGTTAAGATGAAAATAATCATGATTAAACCAATTATATTAAATAAAACTGTATGACGAAATCATGAAGATATCAAAAAGATAGAAGAGGAAAAGGATTATCTGCAACTCTAGTTCAAAGATAGAGGTGAAATGAAGGTTAAGCTTTTATGTTTAGTTGCCTATGATTTCTCTCAACAAGAGGAGGACGACTCTATAGATTTTAGGTGGAGGAAGCAGGAGTTGCTATTGCTGCGATGGGAAGGATCCCTAGCTTTCGTCGATTGAAGGAGGAGGTGATGAAGGTGTGGTGGCTGCTGGTTGAAAGGGGAAGCCGTTTGGAGGGATTTGGGGGAAGAAAGAAGGGTGAAGGTGGCTGATGACTTAGAGCTCTGAAAGAGGGAAGGAGGCTCAATCGAGAGGATTTGAGGCTATGGAGGAGGAGAAAATATTGCGTTCAAAGTACATACTGTGCGGACTTCAATAATATAGTGTCATTTGTAAAGTGGTGAGATTGGATTTTTGCTAATTAAAAAAAATGAAAAAAAGCTATTTTTTATGTGACTAAGCCCGAAGACCGCCCAGTGGTATTCTGTTGATATTATTGTGGCATTTTGGTGGTGTTGTGGTAATATTCTGGTGGTATATCAGTGACATTCTAGTGATATTTTGGTGGTATTATTGTGATATTCAAGTGGTATTTTATTGGTATTATTGTGATATTCTGGTGATATTCTTGTGATATTTTAATGATATTCTTATATTAATTTGGTAGAATTTTAGTGATTTTATGGCGGCATTATTATAGTATTTTGATGATATTCTGGTGGTATTATTATTATATTATAGTGATATTTTAGTAATATTCTTGTGGTATTTTTGTGATATTTTGGGGATATTCTAGTGGTATTATGAAGGTTATGCTAGTATACCAGAATGCGAACATAATATCACAAGAATACCACAAGAATAATATCAAAATATCATAATAAAACCACAAGAATACCACTAAAATACCACAATAATGCCACCATAATACCACTATAATATCACTAGTATATCACCAAAATACCATTATAATACCACAAGAATACTACCAAAATACTACAATAATACCACTGAAATTCCACCATAATACCACTCTAATATCACTAGAATATCACCATAATACTACTATAATACTACTATAATACTACTATAATACCACTGTACTATCGTCAGAATCTCACAAAAATGTCACAAGAATACCACTATAATATCACAAGAATATCACCAGAATACCACCAGACGGTTTTCAGGCCACCACTATAATACCTCAATAATATTACTAGAATATTACCATGATATCACCAAAATGCCATAATAATACCACAAAATATTATCATAGTGTCACCATAATACCACAATAATATCACTATAATAGCACCAAAATACCATCAGAATATCACTATAATAGCACCAGAATACCACCGGACGGTCTTCGGGCCGGGTCGCTTGAAAAAATAGCTTTTTTCATATTTTTTTAATTTGCAAAAACCCGGTCCCACCACTTTACCAATGACATTGTTTTATTGGAGTTCATACGGTACGTACTCCGGATGCAATATTTTCTTGTGGAGGAGAGGCCTGCATTGCCCTAGTTCATTCATTCTCAAATCAGTAGGGGAGACGAGAAGGAAGAGTTTCCAAGCATGAGAAGTACGTGAGTGAATGGCCCAAAGGCAATTAAAGAGATCGTAATTGGGTTTGATTTGTGATAGGAGAGGCGAGGGTGGCTGGCTTTGCATGTGATTGGTCTGGTGCTGACCAGTCCAGGATTTAACAGCTTTATATAGGAACCTTTTCACCAAACAATCTCCAGATGGCTTATCCCAGTATAACAAGCTGATTTAGGAAACTTACTGGGTTGAGGGAAGGGGTTGTTCTTCCAAGGACAATAAGGTGGAACTGACTTGATAAATACTGAAAGATAGATATGGCTGAAGCTGTCTTCGACAATCCCAAGAAACAGGAATTCATTGCCTGATGCCTTAGATAACCACGGGAAAGGGATTTATATGCTTTTGTAACTGATTGTGGTGAAGTTTGGGACTGTTACTTTATCTTCTCCTTTTCAACTCTCCTAACTCGGAGAATCCACTCTAAAAGAGGGAACTCCTCCCATTTTCAGGATAACCTGAAACTAAATCTGTCAAAAACTCTCCTTATTTCTAAAGGAGCCTCTTATTTACTACATTAACCTTATGAAAGAAAGGAAAGAAGCTTGGCCCTCTTATAATTAATTAATTATTGAAAGGAGCCCTTCTAGTTCTGTGCCATGCTGCTGACTTCCTTGAGTTATGTCGGCGGGAAACTTGCTTTCTTTCATGAATTATGGATGCAAACTTCTCTATCTTTAAGTGGAAATTTGCTTTCTTTCATGACATTGATTTATAGCTGGATTTACTTTTAGTTTACTTCCGCAATTATATGCTTATATGACTTATATTGTGCATCATACTGGCAACCTTAAAAATCATCTTATGTTTGATTTTTTCTTGTACTGTACTTACATTTTAGTAGATTTCATGGTTTGCCTTACACCTGCGTTAGATTTCAATATCATCCTATGTCACAATGATACTACTACTTGAAAGTATATATTATTTCTTGCAAATACTTAACGATAATATTAATATATGTGTTGGGACCATATTTTGATTATTTTTTTTCATTGTAATTTATTTGATTATTTATCTTGTTCGCAGGATTGCAAATTGATGGATTTTCTTCTTGCCCACCATTTTTTCGCTGGAGAGGTGATGTACTTGAGAAANGGGAGGTTGTTGGATGTTTGACAGAGATTACCCCTTCAATCTAATCCGGCTAAGGATACAACACTCCAAATAGCGAAAAACAGAGAACAATAGTCCCAATATAACATAAATCAAAACAAAAATCCCAAAACCTGAAAATAACAACATATAAATATTTCTACTCAAATTAACTTTAATTTTACTTAAAATACTATTAAAAAAGGGGCTCACAAGGGCTGCCGCAGCAAAGCAGCAGGAAAATCCTGCTATAGAGGTTCCACAAGATGGAATCCTGCCGTTTGATCCTGTGATTGGGGGATCCCGCTCCTTCATTCGCACCTAATTTAGTTTCACTTTCCTGAACCCGCATCCTACATTCTGCATCAGCGTCTCGCATCTTGCAGATTATTATATCACTGTCAATAGCAAATTTGATTTCAGCTTTTTGCTTGAATGGATTAAATGTATTATTTTGCTCAGTTCTACTTTATTATACAAAGTGTATGTGTTGGAGATCACGCCAGTGTAACTGAACTGATATTCAAATCTTTTTGCCTCTCCCTGACATTTATCTTCTCTGGTGCTTCTGCCAGCCTTGAGAATTGGTTTTGTGGATTATAAATATGAATAATATGATTTATTTTAATTCAAACTTAACAATATTGATACATTGTTGCCATTATTTCTTGGCCTAAAATTTTTTTATATACCACTGTTCTGAATCTTTATTCTCATATTCATTTTCTTCCAGGTTCGTTCCTTGGCTGCGGAATCTTCTAGGGCGTATCAAGGTGGACCACTCGAGGCAACTTTTTATCGAGAAGCACCCTTTGTAAATGTTGAACTCTCAAATTCTTTCAAGTACCCTACGAAATATGAACAAATGTTGAACTGGTTCGCCGTGAATCTTGAGGGGGAGCATTCCGCGATGGATGGACAAATACTCCAAGAGCATACTGAATATGTTGTATATTCTATTCATAGGGTAACTACTTTAGCAATGTTAATTTTGTTTATTTTAGAAATGCCATGATTTATACAACTTACGAGATTTGTTTAACATTTTTATTTAAAGTTATATCACCATCTTTTATATCATATCAAAACACCATCCATTTAACTTGTAGAAACTGAAATACACCTTTTCATGCACAGGTAAGGTGGTATGTACGTAAAAATTAAAGTTTTGGTGTTAGATCTGTAAATACATAAGAATTGAGTGGCATGTATGTAAATCTTCCTAATACTATTCATGTGACGGAAATAACTATTCCCTTGTAGATTTTAAACACCCAGATAATGTTGATATTCTATACTTATTTTGATCATTTGTAAGTATTATGTAATTTATAGATATTGGATTTGTATAAAGATTCTCATGAAGCAAGATTGAAAGGAGCTGATGCCTCTGGAGGCTCGCCCAATAGTGTAATATTGGTGGGCCATTCTATGGGCGGATTCGTAGCTAGAGCTGCAGTAATTCACCCACACTTGCGAAAGTCAGCAGTTGAGACTATCTTAACCCTCGCTAGCCCTCATCAGTATGTTTCGCTTCAATTACCATGTAAATATGATTTCGTTTATTCTGTAAATACATTTGGGTTATAAATAATTTATGGTCTTTTTGCAGGGCACCTCCTATTGCATTGCAGCCATCTTTGGGTCATTATTTTTCGCAAGTTAATCACGAATGGAAAATGAGGTTCATGGCCGGTCATGCTTTTCATGGCTCCAAACTCTCCCATGTTCTTGTTATATCTGTTTCTGGTGGAATTTATGATTACCAGGTTTGACCTTTCATCTTGAACTCTTTTCTTCAATGTGTATGTTGTTTTACAGTATTACATTGTGCTGTTTTCACATGCTTCATTTTTTAACCTTTCTTGTCTTACTTTTATGTTTTTTTAGGAGTATTTAGTTTTCTATTGCCTGGTAAAATTTCTCTAATTTCTTTGCTATACTCTTTGTTGGACACTACTGCATCATTTGCCTTGATGTTCATTATGTTAGCAAAATTTTTTCTTCAACATGGCGCTTTGTATCACCTTGCTTGTCCTCATTCATTTAACACGCTTATAACTCATGACTTTAATAATAAATGTGTTTGCATATTCTAATTTAGTTATCAATAATTGATTTTATGCAATGAACACTTTATACATTTTTTGTTTTTTGCTGTCAAAATAGCTAATTTATGTGAAATTTATGGTATTTGTCTTTCTTAGGTTCGGTCAAAGTTGGCTTCTTTAGATGGCATTGTTCCTTCCACGAATGGTTTTATGATAAGTAGTTCTAGCATGAAGAACGTATGGCGTTCAATGGAGCACCAGACTATTCTTTGGTGCAATCAATTAGTCGTCCAGGTTTGGTACACAATTATTCTAGCAAAAGAGTATTTTTTTCCAATTATTTTTCTAGTGGCATATTTCATGCTCTAAACATTTTGATGCATTTTACAGATATCACATACACTTCTTACTTTGATAAATCCTGAAAACAGACGACCGTATACAAATTTGGAGAAAAGGCTTCTTATTTTTACCAGAATGTTGCAAAGTGGTTTACCTCAGAGTTTGGGGCTGATAAAACTAAGACAATCATCATCAACTTCTCAAAACCATCCCGTTGTTGGTGCACAGGATGCTACAGGTATATGTGGTTTTTTTGTTGTATTTAAGTCTAATGATTTCTTTCCATGTTTTACCATAATTATTTATATCTAATTAAATTTTTTTGGGTGCACGGATACCTAAAGTATAATTAAACTTAAATAATTATGAACATAAAATTCTGTGCAGTTAAATCAAGACAAAGCTATTCATTCAATCTATTATCTCATTTTGAACATAAAAATGAGGTCTACCAGCCTGTGTATAAAAAGTTAGGATATTAATAGCATATCTGACAATCCTATAAAATAATGAAGAATCGTATACCAGTTATAAGGTTAACGTCCTAACATTGAAGTGCATGACACGAACACTCGTTTTTTTTTATTTTTTAAAATATATGATACAGATACTCGTCAGACACACTATTATAATAACATTTATTTTATATATATATATATATATAAAATTAAATAAACATAATATTAAGAGAAAAATAAAAAATTGAATAATATTAACATTGACTTTTGATTTAATGGATAACTAGATAGATCTATTTTATCTTTTAAATAATAAGTATTTTTTTTTATTTTTAGATACAAAATATGTATCATCTATGTTTATTGTTAATTTTTTTTTAAAATTTTAATTCCTTAAAAAGGGTTAATTTTTTAATATTATTTAAATCAGACATGTCAGAGCTATTTCCGACATTTGTTAGGGGCGTATTGGTGCGTGTCTGTGCTCAAGGCGTGTCCAATATTGCATGGCTTCTTTATCAAGAGTATCATTGCATTATAGTCCATTAATAAATAGTAGTTACTTTTCTTGAGGCGAGATCTACAAAATTTAAATTTTATCTGAAGTTCAACCACAACTTTTGGCAGGTCGATTCTAAGATCCTATGCAATACAATTGCTCATAAGCATGAGTACATCGATGGAGATATTTCAATAAANTTATCTTTTAAATAATAAGTATTTTTTTTATTTTTAGATACAAAATATGTATCATCTATGTTTATTGTTAATTTTTTTTTAAATTTTAATTCCTTAAAAATGGAAGAATTTTTTAATATTATTTAAATCAGACATGTCAGAGCTATTTCCGACATTTGTTAGGGGCATATTGGTGCGTGTCTGTGCTCAAGGCGTGTCCAATATTGCATGGCTTCTTTATCAAGAGTATCATTGCATTATAGTCCATTAATAAATAGTAGTTACTTTTCTTGAGGCGAGAGCTACAAAATTTAAATTTTATCTGAAGTTCAACCACAACATTTGGCGGGTCGATTCTAAGATCCTATGCAATACAATTGCTCATAAGCATGAGTACATCGATGGAGATATTTCAATAAATTATTAATCGAAATTGGTGCAACCTAATCAATTGGACCTACCCTATAATCATTCTAAACTAACAACTATCCCAAAGTTAAGATGAAAATAATCATGATTAAACCAATTATATTAAATAAAACTGTATGACGAAATCATGAAGATATCAAAAAGATAGAAGAGGAAAAGGATTACCTGCAACTCTAGGTCGGAGATAGAGGTGAAATGAAGGTTAAGCTTTTATGTTTAGTTGCCTATGATTTCTCTCAACAAGAGGGGGACGACTCTCTATAGATTTTAGGTGGAGGAAGCAGGAGTTGCTATTGCTGCGATGGGAAGGATCCCTAGTTGTCGTCAATTGAAGGAGGAGGTGATGAAGGTGTGGTGGCTGCTGGTTGAAAGGGGAAGCCGTTTGGAGGGATTTGGGGGAAGAAAGAAGGGTGAAGGTGGCTGATGACTTAGTCAATCAGGAGGATTTGAAGGCTATGGAGGAGGAGAAAATATTGCGTTCAAAGTATATACTGTGCGGACTTCAATAATATAGTGTCATTTGTAAAGTGGTGAGACTGGATTTTTGCTAATTGAAAAAAATGAAAAAAGCTATTTTTTATGTGACTGAGCTCGAAGACCGCCCAGTGGCATTCTGGTGATATTATTGTGGCATTTTGGTGGTATTGTGGTAATATTCTGGTGGTATATCGGTGGCATTCTAGTGGTATTTTGGTGGTATTATTGTGATATTCTGGTGATATTCTGGTGATATTCTTGTGATATTTTAATGATATTCTTATATTAATTTGGTAGTATTTTAGTGATTTTATGGCGGTATTATTATAGTATTTTGATGATATTCTGGTGGTATTATTATTATATTATGGTGTATTCTGGTGATATTTTAGAGATATTCTTGTGGTATTTTTGTGATATTCTGGTGATATTCTAGTGGTATTATGAATGTTATGCTAGTATACCAGAATGCGAACATAATATCACAAGAATACCATAAGAATAATACCAAAATATCATAATAAAACCACAATAATACCACTAAAATACTACAATAATATCACTATAATACCACTATAATATCAATAGTATATCACCAAAATACCATGATAATACCACAAGAATACTACCAAAATACCACAATAATACCACTGAAATTTTACAATAATACCACTTTAATATCACTAGAATATCACCATAATACTACTATAATACTACTATACTACCACTGTATTATCGTCAGAATCTCACAAAAATGCCACAAAGATACCACTATAATATCACAAGAATATCATCAGAATACCACCAGACGGTCTTCAGGCCACCACTATAATACCTCAATAATATTACTAGAATATTACCATGATATCACCAAAATGCCATAATAATACGACAAAAATATTATCAAAGTATCACCATAATACCACAATAATATCACTATAATAGCATCAGAATACCACCAGAATATTACTATAATAGCACCAGAATACCACCGGACGGTCTTCTGGCCGGGTCGCTTGAAAAAATAGCTTTTTTCATATTTTTTTAATTTGCGAAAACCCAGTCCCACCACTTTACCAATGACATTGTATTATTGGAGTTCGTACGGTACGTACTCCAGATGCAATATTTTCTTGTGGAGGAGAGGCCTGCATTGCCCTAGTTCATTCTTTCTCAAATCAGTTGGGGAGACGAGAAGGAAGAGTTTCCAAGTGTGAGAAGTACGTGAGTGAAGGGCCCAAAGGCAATTAAAGAGATCGTAATTGGGTTTGATTTGTGATAGGAGAGGCGAGGGTGGCTGGCTTTGCATGTGATTGGTCTGGTGCTGACCAGTCCAGGATTTAACAGCTTTATATAGGAACCTTTTCACCAAACAATCTCCAGATGGCTTATCCCAGTATAACAAGCTGATTTAGGAAACTTACTGGGTTGAGGGAAGGGGTTGTTCTTCCAAGGACAATAAGGTGGAACTGACTTAATGAATACTGAAAGATAGATGTGGCTGAAGCTGTCTTCGACAATCCCAAGAAACAGGAATTCATTGCCTGATACCTTAGATAACCACGGGAAAGGGATTTATATGCTTTTGTAACTGATTGTGGTGAAGTTTTGGACTGTTACTTTATCTTCTCCTTTTCAACTCTCC
>JXCR01144516.1:55477-70748 GCA_002079205.1 Phalaenopsis hybrid cultivar
AGGGGACATCACAGATCCAGGAGAAACCCCGGAGATATCTCAACTATCCTAATGTTCGGCTTTATGTCTTTGAAGTGATGATTATTTAATATTTCAATTCTGCAAATTATTTAAGATTTAGGACTTATATTTGCACGACGTCAGACTGTGCAAATAGCCTAAAGGATGGGAGGATTTACGTACCGAACGGTAACCTTCGGAACCTAAAACGTTAGGACTTATAATTACACAACAGAGTTGTGCAAAAGGCCTAAAGAAGTGATCCTACGGGTTATTTAAACTAAAGAAAATGTGTGGGTGATGTGAAAATGTTTCGTTGCTGTAGATCCACCTGGAAATTACTCCTCGTTGCGCTGCCCACGATGTTTNAAATTTCTGGATATAGTCTAGACATTAGCAGTAGCAGAGAATGATGGAGCCAAAGCCTGAAAACTAGCCAAGAAAGCCGTAGACGTGAGCGGAAGGGGAGGGCATTGTCGGCCGTTTTTATTTTTTAGCTTCGTGGTTTGAAAAAAAAGTAGCGATGATTTTATGATTTTGAAAGTAATTTAAATATAAATATAACTTTTTGAAAGAAGTAACATTTTAATTTTTTAAAATAAGTGAGACCAAACGAGTCTCACATTTTAAATAGTTTAGATGATTTAATACAATATTACAAGCAAAGCACTTATTCCGAAGAATAAATATATCACTTGTAATAGGGATTCAATCATCTAGACTAAACAATTTGTGACATNCAAGACAATTTGACACCTTGTCGGCCGTTTTATCGTTCTGCTTAATTTTCGTCGTTTGAAAAGATGATGATTTTGTGATTTTGAAAATAATTTAAATATAAATATAACTTTTTTAAAGAAGTAACATTTTAATTTTTAAAATAAGTGAGGCCGAACGAGTCTCACATTTTTAAATAGTTTAGATGATTTAATACAGTACCACGAGCAATACACTTATCCCGAAGAATAAATATATCACTTATAATAGGGATTCAATCATCTAGACTAAACAATTTGTGACATCCGTTTGGTCTGCGAAATATTTTTATAAAAAGGCCAACAAGTTCCCCTATCTAACATAAAAAATTAGATAGGGTTTATTTTATCTGGGTCTGGTTCCCTATAGAGGCAGGGCCCTATAGTTAATTACATCTTAAATGATTGAAATCACTTAAGAAGACTCTCGATTAAGATCAGGTGGTTTTTCTTTCAAGATTTCAATGATCGAAATCACTTAAGAAAACTCTCGAAGAGGCAAGTCCCTATAGTTAATTACATCTTAAATGATCGAAATCACTTAAGAAAACTCTCGATTAAGATCAGGTGGTTTTGCTTTCAAGATTTCAAAGTTTAGGTTTTACGATTGGGACATGAAAAAATCAAATGGGAATGGTTCAAAATGTGAACAATTATTCAAAGAATTCAAAGGAAGGAAGAAAATCAAATGAGAATGACTCAAAATAAGAACAATTATTTAAAGAATTCAAATGAAAGAAAAGTAGGGGATATCATAGATCTAGGGAAAACCCCGGTGACCTCCCAACTATCCTAATATTATATCTTTGAAGTGATGGTTATTTGATATTCCAATCCTGCAAATTATTTAAGATTTATGACTTATGTTTGCACAACGTCAGACTGTGCAAATAGCCTAAAAGACAGGAGGATTTACACCGTACCATACAGTAATCTCGGAATCCTAAAACGTTAGGACTTATAATTACACAACAGAGTTGTGCAAAAAGCCTAAAAAAGTGATCCTATGGGTTATTTAAACTAAAGAAAGTGTTAGGTGATGTGAATGTGTTTTTTTGCTACAGATTCATCTTGAAGTTATCCTTTGCCGCGCTGCCCACGATGTTCGCTCGAAACTCCTCGTAGTAGCACCTCCTGGTTTAGTTTTAGTTTTGAAAATACGCCTAACCACTAGATTATCCTAATCTAAGGCATAGTGTATCAAAGTAACTAAGCATGCAGTATAACAGAAAAAAGCAGTATAATGTACAGTAGAAAGAAAAGACAGTATAGCATGCTGAGAAAAATAGTATAATAGGCTATGAAAACAATATAATATGCTAGGAAAATGAAATGTTGTAATATAAATTAAACTTGTACACCTGGTAGGTTCATTGCTCCTTTAAGTTTAGTTATTATGCGCCGTGTAAAAGAGCAAGGTATAACCTGAAAAGACTTAATAGAAACAGGTAAATCGCAGAGGAAAAATACCAGTTTATATGTGATATTGGAATGTCCCCAATTGCCAGGAGGATTTGAATGTAGGACAAACTCAAATCCCGGAGCATTGGGTTTCAGTTTTGGTCAAATTAAGGTAAGAATTTCATTATTTGATTTAATTATGAGTCACAATCTAGTGCACCTTCGTGCCTACTATCCTACTTATCTCCTAAACTGACGTTAGATGTTTGGATTTCTTAGAGTCATTTGAAAATTAGCATGGTAAACTATCTCTTAAGTTGTGCTTCTAAAATTTAGGATGTCTGCACTTTAGGTTAAACTTGAAGTAGTGTCTAATCTCAATTAAGTGCATTTCCACTAACCCTCAAACATCTATAGATCCACCTTAGTTCGCTATCAGGCTCCTAAAACCCAGGGGTAAATTCATAGTTTTGGCAAAAGAGTTGTGAGTTGTGTTTCAATCCTAGTTAAAGAAAATAGATTTTAAATTGATTCAAAGCTTAAAGAATCTAAGAGTGAGTCCACTAATCACTCAATCGTTATCTAAATTCTCATTACTTCCGATTCCAACTAGTCTTCCAATTTGCAATTTATTTTTTTTTATGTAAAAAAAGAGGTGGATTGTTCGCTACCCTATCTCCTCTTTAGATTGTATCATCCCAAAAATTTAAATTTCAATTTCAATTCTCTCATCTTCTCTTTCCCTCATATTTTTCTTGAGATTATAAATCATTTCTGAATTTAATTAAATCGGAAATTCTCATTTTTAACTTGACCGTTAAAAAAATAAAATAAAATAAAATAAAATAAAATAAAATGAACGAAAATGAGACCGATCCATTTTTTAAAACCAAATTAAATCAATAAAACTCATGAATGTATCGGTCTAAAACATTTAAATTTGTTAAAAGGAAAATGATCGAATCAATCCCGAGAAGTATATCATTTCCAAGTGGCGCTTTTATGGATTTCCAAACTCATCACGACTTCAATTTATATCAAACTCAAAATAAAGTTTCAAGAGCTTTCTACATTTCATAAAACATAGGATAACAATTCGTAGGGAACATCCTTTTGTACCTCTAAAAATAATACTATTATCAAAGCCTTTCAACTTCATTTTTAATCAAAAGCTCGTGGGTGAGGCAATAACCCAAAACCAAAAAAAAATCAAATCCAGCTAAATGTATATGAAGCTCACGGCTAAGGCGTCAACCCAAAACCAAGACTCAAATCCAGCATACATTTCAATAAGGGGCAGCAAGAGAAGTGAGAAATGAGCCCCCAAACATAATTTCTAGCATTTAAAAACGATATCCAGCATGTATTTCATCAAGGGGCAGCAAGAAAAGTGAGAAATGAGCCTCCAAACATAATTTCTAGCATTTAAAAACGATATCCAGCATGTATTTTATCAAGGGGCAGCAAGAGGAGTGAGAAATGAGCCCCCAAACATAATTTCTAGCATTTAAAAACGATATCCAACATGTATTTCATAAGGGGCAGCAAGAGGAGTGAGAAATGAGCCCCCAAACATAATTTATAGCATTTAAAAAGGATATCCAGCATGTATTTCATCAGGGGGCAGCAAGAGGAGTAAGAAATGAACCCCAAACATAATTTCTAGCATTTAAAAATGTTATCCAGCATGTATTTCATCAAGGGGCAGCAAGGAGTGAGAAATGAGCCCCCAAACATAATTTCTAACATTTAAAATAAGCTTCCTCTCAAATCAACAAAAATAGAAAACAAAAGTCGCCCTCAAATCCCCTCCAAATCAACCAAAACATACGGCAAAAGCAGCTTTAAACTCTCCTTCAAATCAACCAAGACATAGAGCTAAAACAGCTCTCAAACATTTTTGAAATCAACAAAAATATAGAGCAAAACAGCTTTTAAACCATTTCTTCCAAATCAACAAAATAGAGAGCAAAAAGAGCTCTCAAACATTTTTCAAATTAACAAAAACATAGAGCAAAACAGCTTTTAAACCATTTCTTCCAAATCAGAAAAACGACAGAGCAAAAGGTGTGGAGAGACTAAGGGGTTTACTCACGTACTGCCAATATTTTATAACAAAACATAGAAGATGCACAACCAGGATAACTATGGCTTCACCAATATGAGCATATAACAAAACATTATGCAACCATAAATAGATGTTATACTTCATGCATAGCTCAGCAGCCACATTGGCATATAAAAGCACGAATTTCCACTCCAGCCTCCATACCCAATTCCAAAGGGGTATCGGATAACCAGCAAAAAGAAAGCGGAGCTTCTTCAATAGAGGAGATAGAGAATCACAACAATCATGCATGAGCCTCCAGCATCGCTCACCAGTCACATTGGCATATCTAGCAACAATCACTATAAAACCCATGAATCATTTGCAGTTCTACAAAATGCTTTGGACACTTCATAAAGTGAACCTCAAATAAATGGAATAATATGCTAGTGGAGGCAACCTTACACACAACATGTGCCTAAATCAAAGCACATACTAACGCGTGCATCTCATGCGTTTCAAAAGGGCATTGATTGAATAGAAAGTGAAGAGATAGGTTACCTAAGCCTCAAATGCATTTTTCTCACTTCATAAAATAATTTTCAACATGCATTTTTTACTTTCTAACATTTCAAGCAATGAAAATAATAGAGATACCCCTCAAACATGCTTTTCCATAGACATTCATAAAGGAATAAAGGTGCATTTCTACCTTATCCTAACCATTCTTTCAAATGCTTCAATTAAAGAAAATAAAAAAATGATTCATGTGTATATTTCATTTCTCACTACCCTAAGTGAATATATTCATGCAAACATTTTTTTTATTTCAAGATTTCCAACGGCATATCTCGAGCAAGACAGCAAAAACAGAGGAGAGGAAGAAGAATACCTCTTTCAGCAGATTTGAAATAAAACTATAAGAATGGCTAAAGAAAAGACCACTACAAATGCTCCACGTCACAAGCTTTTGAAATTTCTAGCTTAAAGAGGATTCCGGCAATACTCTTCTTCCTCAAGAGCTTTTTCTTTCTTCCTCAAAATTTTTTTTTAACAACTCCCAAGCCACAAAAGATGAGAAGAAAAATGTTAGTTAGAAAAGATTTTGGCAGCATCTCCCCCACTCTCCAAATTTCAGCCAGCCTTAAATTTTTCCCCAAATGGGACTTTATAAGCAAAGAAAGGAGAAGAGCAGCCACCCACCAGCCACCTTAGCCAGCAAATCAAGTGAGGAGAGAGGAGGAGAAAGATTTAAGGCAAGAGAAAATGCAACCTGGGGCAGAGAAAGGGTCGGCCAGGTGGAGTTCCATCGTTGGAGGGCTGCTCAGTTGAGAGGAACTCGAGGAGGCTGCGTGCGTATGCGAATCGACAGTGGAATGTCGCGTGTGAGAAGGAGGCGAGTCGTCTCATGCGCGAATGGCAGAGGAGATGCGGGAGCTAGGGCACGGGCGAGGAGCGGTCGCAGGATCGAGCCAAGCGCAAAATATTATATAATTTTTTTTAAAAAAAAAAGAATAAAAATACTTAATTTTTTAAAGTATATATTAAAAAAATTTGATTTGCACAATTTATTGTGTGAAATAATTGCAAATTGGACACCCCTTTTAGGTAATTTCGACATTCCGGACGTTCCGGCGCAATCCGTTTCGCCGTCGGAAGTCGTTTTGACGAATTCATCATTTTGCGTGTCAATTTTCTCGTGTCGAAAATATGGCAATATGGGTGTCCTTTCCTACCAAAAATTGGTATCCCGGACGCGTTGGCGCAGTCCAATTTGTCGTCGGAGGTCATCCGGAGAAGTTCGCATTTTCACTCGTCCTTTGAGCTTAATTGAAGTCCGATTTCGCGCAATTTTGTGAACTTTGTGTATTCGGTGTGTGTATGTGACGAAAAAGTCATGACGAATGTTTTCCTAAGGCTTGAAGTTCTATTTGAAACATTTCCCTTGAATCTTCGCAAAATAGCCCATAACCGCTCGTTCATAAGACGATGGTCTTGTGCCAAATGCTAGACATCAAAAGAAAATAGGAAATTGCTCGTTTATAAGACGATGGTCTTGTGCCAAAGATGCTAGACATCAAAGGAAAACAGGAATCTCTAAAAGGGTGAGTCTCGATTCTAGTTTTCTAAGACGGTCAATAAGAACTCCTAGAACTAGATCCTAGGCTCTAATGAGGAGAAGAGAAGACCTCACAAAAATGAGGTCAACAGGCATCAATGCCAAAAGGCATCAGCAGGAAAGAGTGCTCGAGGAAAATGCCTGGGGAGGGACAATATAATAAAAGCGGGTGGTACAAAAAGAACAACATAAAAGGAAATTTTACCTTTTTGGCCCTATCTAGCTTGTAACCGCTCTAGCATCATTTAAGGCACATTTCCATAGATTATCAATCAGTAAAAGTGGACATGAATTTAGAGAACAGATAACTTTAAAGTTTCTACTTTCTAAAGGCCTCGAAAATCAAGATGTGAATTGAAAAAAATATTAACTATTATTTTTCAATGAGAAAAACTAAATTCAAGATTGACACAATATCAATGATCTTTCCAAATCCCATATTTCCATCCAAAAATGACAAAGCCTTCCTTCGAAATACACAAAAAAACTTCAACATTTTCTAATTGACTAAAAAATAACAAAACATGCTACAGAATTTATTTGCCATGAAGACACTATAAAAATACAATTAACAATTAGAATGAAATCAATACACAGATAAATGCTTTTTACAAAAGGCGTAGATGACTGCTCACCTCCCTAGTTTCTTTTGCATTTCTGATAAGCCCGTCAAGACAGTTATTTATGACCATTAGATCACTATGAAATTTGCGCTGCCTTGGAAAGAACCATCTAGCAAAAGGAAGATTCCAGTAAGGGATGTAAAATGTTGACCGATGTTCAGCCTCAGATAGAGTTCCATAGACTGCCTGTTTCATAATTTACAGAACAATAGAAACACTATTGTAATTTAAGTAGCAAATATAAGTTCAGTAAAGAAATGAAAATAAAAAGTAATGCACATATTAAGCATGACGCTAGCAGAGAAAAGAAAACAAAGTTTTCATAGACAAAAAATTAGAGGCATTAATGAAAGATTGCAACCATTCTGGCTCTTACAGATTGGGCCTCTTTGAGCAAATTCTATCATTCAATCCAAAGAGCACCATCAAAGATGGTCACTAAGAATATGAAAGGTTACTTCAAAAAGAAAAAGTTCCATGCCATTGAGCACATCACAGAATCCAATGTTCTCATAGTAGCATCATACAATAAATTCTGAAATCCTTCGAGACAAAATACATTACATTTAAAATAGCAAATTACATGCATTAAATCTAGAATTGTGATCTCTAACAATTTGCACCAAGCTCTTTCAAGGGAATTTGTGGTTTTTGATCAAATTTTCAAAAGTGGATTAGATGTTAGANCACCAAGCTCTTTCAAGGGAATTTGTGGTTTTTGATCAAATTTTCAAAAGTGGATTAGATGTTAGATAAAATACTTCAAAATATTTTGCCTTTATATTTCAAAGATTTTTTCTTTATAACACTATCATTGACAGTCCTAAGCCCAGATGTGAAAAGTGGTGGGTTGTGTTAGGTACTCGACAGCTGGCATAAAACTTGTCAAAAAAAAAAAACAAGGCATGAATCCTTTTAATCATTGTGTAAGTTTTAGGGTGTCCCCTGGAAGAATCACGTTGTATGGTCTGAATGCAGTGAAAAGTGTGCAAGGGACGCTACACCGGCGCCCGGGTGTAGTGTCAACTAAGCAAAATTCTTATATTACGGACGGATGCAGGAAAAGAAGTTAGTCCATAAAACTAATGAAACTAATATTATGATGAAATCTTGGAATATAAATACTTTCAATGGTAAATTAACGGAATTAGTTGCTATTATGATTCATAAAAANGTGTAAGTTTTAGGGTGTCCCCTGGAAGAATCACGTCGTATGATCTGAATGCAGTGAAAAGTGTGCAAGAGACGCTACACCGGCGCCCGGGTGTAGTGTCAACTAAGCAAAATTCTCATATTACGGACGGATGCAGGATAAGAAATTAGCCCATAAAACTAATGAAACTAATACTAGGATGAAATCTTGGAATATAAATACTTTCAATGGTAAATTAACGGAATTAGTTGCTATTATGATTCATAAGAAGATTAATATCTTATATATTCAATAACCTAAAAGGTTTGGAGAAAAGAGTAACGAAATTGATAACTTGGATTTTAAACTTTAGTATTCTGGTAAGAGTCGCACTAAAAATGGTATAGGTGTAATTATAAATAAGAGTTTGAAAGATAATGTTATAAAAATAAACAGAGTTGAAGATAAAATTATAACCCTTAAAATTATTATTGATACTAAGATTTTTAATATTATAAGTACTTATGGTCCTCAAGCAGGTTTAGATTAGTGTCTAAACATAAATTCTGGAATGACTTAGAAGACTTAATACAAAGGATTCCACTTGAAGAAATTATTTTTGTTGGAGAAGATTTAAATGGACATGCCGGTAGAGTGTTAGAAGATTTCATAAATATTCATGATGACTACGGTTTTGGAGTGACTAATGAAGAAGGTAGAATCATTTTAAATTTTTTTTCAGCGTATGATTTTGTTATTATCAATACTTTATTCAAGAAAAAAAATGAACATCTTATTACTTATAAGAATGGATCTAATAAAACACAAATTGATTACTTTCTTATGAGAAGAAGAGATCGTCGGGATTGTAAAGATCGTTAAGTCATTCTAAGTGCGGATTTAAGTACCCAATATCGATTACTAGTTCTAGAATTTAAGATGAAGTGTAGTAAAATAAATAATACTAGGACTCGTCATCGTAGAATTAGATGGGGCAACCCAAATGACACAAATAAAATATTTTTATGAGTAAAATTCAATATTTCAAAATTTGGGATATTCATGAAGAATCAAACACTATGTGGGATAAAGTAACAAATATTATTAAACAAGTAGCAAAAGATATACTTGAATACAACAACAACAATAACAAAACCTTAATCCCACTATGTGGGGTCGGCTAAATGAATCATTTTTCTCCATTGCGTCCTATTTATTGTCAATTTAATTTAGTTCTAGTAAATTAAGACCATTTTTAATACAATTAGCCCAAGACTTCCTAGGTCTACCTCTACCTTCTTACCACAAGTCGAATCTAAAAGATGTACTTGGATAGTAAAAAGAAAAAATCTATAAATAAAAATAGTTGGTGGTGGAATAATAATATACAAGAAAAGATAAAACATAATAAGTTAAGGCATAAAAATTGGTTTGAATGTAAAAACTTAGAGAACTAGAAAAAATATCAAACAACCAGCAGGGAGTCTAAATGAAAAATCTATGATGCAAAAAATTCAACTTTTATGGATCTTTATAATATATTAGATACCAAGAAGAATGAAAACTATATGTATGAAGTAGCCAAAAAAAGAGAAAAGAAAAGTAAAGATTTAACTCAAGTAAAGTATATTAAAGGTGAAAATCAAAAAGTATTTTTCTTAGAAAAAAAATATTCAACATAGGTGAGTGAGTTATTTTGATGAACTTTTTAATGAAGTTTCTAAAAATACGATCGACTTTAGTGATCTTAATATATTAAAATGTTTCATTATTCTGTCGCATTAGTAAAAAAGAAGTTGAGTGGGTTTTAAGGAAAACCACGAGTTGAAAGTTTGTAAGACCTGATGGTATCCCAATTTAAGCGTGGAAAACTTTAGGAGAATTGGTAGTTCCTTGTCTTACTAAACTTATTAATATTATTTTAAAAACTAAAAAGATGTCTGAGGAGTGTAGGAAGAGTATTTTAGTCCCCACTTTTAAGAATAAAGGGTATACACAAGAGTGTGCGAATTATAGAGGTACTAAGTTGATGTGTCATATTTTAAAATTATAGGAGAGGGTAACTGAACATAGGTTAAGATGTATTACAAAGATTTCTCAAAATCAACTTGAATTTATGTCGGCTAGGTTTACTATGGAAGTTATACATTTATTGAGAGGTTTTATAGAGAAGTTCAGAGATAATAACGAGGATCTACATTTAATTTTTACTAATTTAGAAAAAAACTTACGATAAGGTTCCAAGATATATTATTTGGAGAGTTCTTGAGAAGAAAGGGGTTGATATGACTTATATTCAACTCATTAAAAATATTTATACTATAGTTGTTACTTGTGTTTGAACTAAAAGAGGATTGACAAAATATTTTCCTATTCCTGTTGGATTACATCAGGGATCGACTTTAAGCCCATATCTTTTTGTTTTAGTTATGAATGGTCTTACTGGACATTTACAAAAGAATGTACCTTGGTGTATGCTTTTTGCTGATGATATCCTTCTCATGTATAAGACGAGAGAAAAAGCTCAGGAAAAAGTTGAATTATGAAGGTCTACATTGGAGTCTAAAGGCCTTCATTTGAGTACAACTAAAACTAAATATATGGAATGTAATTTTAGTAGTAGTAGCTCTAGTGACAGAAGTGTAACTTTGGGTGATAAAATTATTAAAAGGTGTAAATGATTTAGATATCTAGGGTATGTTGTTCAAAGTGATGGTGATATAGATGGGAATGTCAATAGTAGAATTCAAGTTGGTTGGTTGAAGTAGAGGAATGCTTCAGGCCTTTTGTGTGATAGAAAAGTGCCGCATAGACTAAAAAGAAAATTTTATAAGATGGTGGTGAGACCTGCAATGCTTTATGGCGTTGAATGTTGGTCTTTAAAAGAAAAGCATAATACTAAATTAAGTGTTGTTGAGATGAGAATGATTAGGTGGATGAGTCGCTTTACACATGGAGACAAAATGCAAAATGAATATATCCATGATAGGGTTGGTGTAGCTCCAATGAAAGACAAAAGTAGAGAGATTCAACTTATAGATGGTTTGGTCAAATTAAACGTCGACCATATAATGATCAAATTAGGAGAGTATATGTTTTAGATTCGACTTGTGTTAAGAATAGCAAAGGTAGACCTAAGAAGACTTGGGCTTATTGTATAATAAATGATCTTAATTTAATAGAACTAAATGAAAATATGACACGACGCAATGGAGAAAAAGGATTCATGTAGCCGACCCCATGTGGTGGGATTAAGGTTTTGTTTGTTGTTGTATTGCAAAGATTTTTTTTATTTTAAATTCCCCATAAAAGCAAACCTAATAAAATACCCCTCCCAATAATGAGTGTCGATTATCTTCTCTAATTAAGTTAAATTTGATTTTGCTACAATAGGAAATGATAGAATCAAGATATCTTGATCAAGTTCATCATCATCCTCCACCAACCTATTTAAGTAGATGGTGGCAAATTTCTCTATTTAAAAAGAAAATTGCTACTACTGCCTAACAATTAATTTTAATCAAAAGTTTTTCGTCATGACCGAGAGGGTTATTTAACCACAGCTGCTTATCACTATGGGTTACATGAAACTATACATAAAGTCTTCGCAAAATAAAGATGAAATATCTAGATAGAGAACATGACGCAGGAGCTGAAGATTCCACATCAGCGAAATCCTGCGGAACTGTGGTCCGCGTTCCAGCGATCGTGGAACGAGGACAAACGTGAGTCCCGTCAGATAAAAACCCTTCTATAGGATTTTCTGCCTCCATTATCAAACATAATATTTTTTCTTTTCTAGACTTATTTCCTATTTATTTCTTTCTAATTAGGTTTATTTATGTAAGGGAGACTATTTGTGCTTTTTTTTTCTATTTTGATAACACTTTTGATTTATTTTGTGTTTTTAGAGATTGTATCTCTGATTTGTACTTTAATTGACTGTTGTATCATTTTTATATTGCAATTGGTGTGATTGTATCTTGCTCAGGTACAGGTGGAATCTCCTCACTACATGTATCTCGTTGTTTCCTCGTTTGAGTCACTCTTTTCAGCCGAGACAGCAGTCGAACGCATCGGATCTGCTGCCCACTTGCAGATTTTAGTTCATATCTCCGTCCAAACGCTGTCAATACTTCATATTTCCACTTCCTTATTATTCCACAACCGCCATCCCGCCAAACCAACTTCCTCAATACCTTTTAGGAGCCAATGAATGATATCATCTAATATTAGAGCCCGAGAAAGTCTAAATGTTTTGGGATTTATCATTCCTACACCTAAATTAAGATTTCATGCAGCCTAACCTAACACCCCAACCAAAAAAATTATATCCCACCTGATACATTCATAGTGTCTTTCCTAGTACCAAACCAAAATTTTCAAAGTTTAATCATTCTATATTCATAAAAAATCTAAGATGTACAGGTACTTCTAATTAAAGGTCGTAAAAAGTCAGATACGAACAGGACCCTAACATGTGTGGCACGATATAAAAGTGTTTGTTTAAAAAAAAAATTAAAAAGAAGGCAAGTGCAGGACACAAGCAGGGCACATGCGTCCTAAATTATTAAATTAATTTTTTAAATATTTTGAAAACTTAAATTAAAAAGAATATATTTTAGTATCAAATTTAAGAAAGATTTTCATACATATGAATCAATTTTTTTTTTATTTGCATATCTAACACTTAAATTTGAATTTTTACATATATATATATATATATATATATATATATATATATATATATATANATCACCCTTCTAAACTACAATAACTCAAGGAAAAGAAAATAATAAGCATGTGGGATCTCATATTTCACTATAGAAGATCTTATTATAATCAAATGTATGTGTTCATAACATTTATTCAACAAAAATAACCTAAACTTCAACATGCATTAACTTTAACTGTAATCTTCAAGGTTTAATCTTTAACTTTATGTTCACTTAATCCTATTAGAATTTGTATTTGTCTTAGAGCACCATCAAAACATAATCTAACATACTACAAACCAATATTATCTCGTTGGCATAACGGTCCATGATCTAATTTACACGATTGTCTGAGATGGAAATGTCACAACTCGCCTCTAATCAATATTCTCCCATCGGTTTAGTGGTTAGCACTCTAAACATCGCAATTGTCGAGGTGGAAGGATAACATTTACGCGCATAGTTTCACTGGCTTCTCTTACCTCTACCATAAGAGGGGTGAACTCCTCTTAGCATACATACAAACATATATATATTATATATATAATGGCGTCGGTGGCGAGATCGAGCTGCTCTGCTAGGGTTTCGCCCAATGGCGATTCCCTAGCTTTATCGTGCTCGAAGACGACCGCGTTCGTCGACTCCTCCTTCGCCGCCGTCACGTCTCGCTGCTTCTATGGACGTCGAGCTGCGAGTCGCATCACATGGTCGTCTCAACCTTTCGGATCGTCTGCGTGGTCGTCCTCTCCTCTCGCTCTTCTACTTGGTCGTCTCGTTTGCGTGGTCCTCTCGCCTGCGCGGTCGTCCCGACATTTCTTCGTCGTCTCGTCTACGTGGTCGTCCTCTCCTCTCGCTCTTGTTCGCTGCAACAGTGCGTTGCCTCGTCGAGCTGCGAGTTCTGCGGCTTCGACAACTGGTTTTTATCGTGCAGTGCTTCTCTTGCTGTGATGGAGCTTCCTTCGTCTACGATTGAACCTGGCAAAATCTCCTTTTGCCCACGTGGTGGGTAATTCTCAGAGGGAGACGGCGGTTGTCTTCCCCTCAAGTTATAAGGAGCAACGGGAAAGTGATTGCCCCTTTATCAAAATTGAAAGCAGGAAAATTGGGAAAGCAGCACTTTTTTTTTCTGAGCTAGAAATTTCATCCCTTACTGATAAATTCAAGTTTGCTCTTATTGAAAAATTTAAGTGGGGACACCCAAGTATAAAAGTTATCAGGAAAAGTTTTAATGATCTCAAATTAGCAGGAAAGTAGAAAGTAGGGCTCATAGATGGGAGATACGTATTAATTCAACTAACCGTGTCTGAAGATTACACTAAGATTTTTTCCAAAAAATATCTCAACATAGTTGGTAAACCAATGAAGCTACTCAAGCGGTCTCCTGATTTTGACCGCAAGTGCGAATCTCCTACTGTACCGGTATGGTTTAGTTTACCTAATCTCAAAGTGCAGTTTTTTCATCATCAGGTTCTTTATTCTATTGGTGTCATACTTGAGGACCCTTTGAAGCTAAAACTACCCACGTTTAACCTAACCAAACCTTTTGTGGCCAGAATACTTATTGAAAGAAATATTACTTTACCTGATGTTACTGAAGTCTCCTTGGGCACAACTCACAATGGATATTGGCAACAAATTGTTATGGAGCATAGACCTCCTTATTGTTCTCATTGTATGATGTTTGGGCACAACTTTGATAAATGCTATAAGTTTCATCCTAATTTGAAATCTAAAGATCAAGTGAATAAAAATGGATCTGACCCCTCTGCTTTGGATATATCTGTTCCATCTGAAGGGAAAAATACCACAAAACATGTTATGGTGTCTGAGTTAATCGCCCCTGTGGATCCTCCCCCTGAAAATACTATTTTTGCGATCGATGAGAAGCTGGATGGCCCTGCTGAGCAACCTACACTTTCAAACCCTCCTTAGTTGCAGGAAGCATTAGGTGAAGAGAAGATATTTCATGCTTCGCACACACTTGAACCTACAGTTGTTGCAATAGTTAGCAATTCTTCTTTTGGTTCTCATCAGTTTTTATCTGCCCGATGTTCTGTTTACCAACACGATGATCAGATGAGTCAATCATCTGATGAGGAATGGCAGGTCTATTCAAGGAGGAAGAAGATTGGAGGTAAACTTCATCTTGGGAACCTAATGGATGATACTTTGGTTACTTCGGAAAATGGCTCGGCACTCAATAATTTGTTATCTGGATCTCGCCCTAGAACTAGAGGCAGAGGCAGGACTAAACTGACTCGTCCCTAGCTACTTCTTTTCTGCGATTTTGGTATTTTTTTTTTGTGTTTCCCTGTATCTTTTATCTTTTGGAGTGTTTGTGTATATTGTATCGTATGGATATGGTGCTTCTATTGGGCCCTCTCATACAACATTTATGTATCTTTCCTATTTTAATAGATGTAGCCCTTGGGATTTTCAAAAAAAAAAATAATATATATATATATATATATATATATAT
>JXCR01144517.1:5158-21761 GCA_002079205.1 Phalaenopsis hybrid cultivar
GTCATCCGGGGTCGCTCGGACGACGTCGTCGACAATCGGGTCAAAAACGCGTCGAAATTCAAATTTCACAAAATTTCAACCCGCGATCGATCGTCTCAAAAGATTTACTTGAGCATTCGACAGGTAATAGTGCAGGCAATGCGAATTGCGGCGATCGGACACGTCGACTCTCCGAATTGCGAATCTTGTGCTCGCCGGAGTGCGAATTGTGCAGAAGGCCACCCTAAGGCTCGGAAAGGTCCTATAGGAATCCCTTTTGGGTTTCCTCATGTCGGTTTCTCCCTCTAAGTGCTAGAAGTCGATACCACACACGCGAAACTCCAAAAGGGGACGGAAGTAGGTCGAACTAAAACGAGGCGGGTCCTACTTCTAAGGTTCTAAGATAGTCGCAGGAAGACCCCTAAGGCTAGATCCTAACTCCAACGAGAAATACTAGACCTCACGAAAAATGAGGTCAACAATATTTACCAGAGGATTTACCTTGATTTATGTTTTTCGCTGATGATATCCTTCTTGTGGATAAGACTAGAGAAAAAGCTCAGGAAAAACATGATTTATGGAGGTCAATATTGGAGTCTAAAGGCCTTTGTTTGCGTAGAACTAAAACCAAATGCATGGAATGTAATTTTAGTAGTAGTAGCTTTAGTGACAGAAGTGTAATTTTGGGTGATCAAATTATTAGAAGGTGTGAACGATTTAGATATCACGGGTTTGTTGTTCAAAGCGATGGTGATATAGATGTGGATGTTAATAGTAGAATTCAAGTTGGTTGGTTGAAGTGGAGGAATGCTTCGGGCTTTTTGTAGATGTTAATAGTAGAATTCAAGTTGGTTGGTTGAAGTGGAGGAATGCTTCGGGCCTTTTGTGTTGATTCGAAAGTACCGCTAAGACTGAAAGGAAAATTTTATAAGACGGTGGTGAGACCTGCAATGCTCTAAATGGTTACTTAGATTGAAAGGAAAATTTTATAAGAAGGTGGTGAGACCTGCAATGCTCTATGGCGCTGAACACTGAAAGGAAAATTTTATAAGACGGTGGTGAGACCTGCAATGCTCTATGGCGCTGAATGCTGGGTCTTTTTATGTGATAGAAAAGTACCGCTAAGATTGAAAGGAAAATTTTATAAGACGGTGGTGAGACCTGCATGCTTTATGGCATTGAATGTTGGCCTTTAAAAGAGAAGCATAATACTAAGTTAAGTGTTGCTGAGATGAGAGTGATTAGGTGGATGGCTTTTCACTTAGAGGAAAAATGCGAAATGAATATATCCGTGATAGGGTTGGTGTAGCTCCTGTGATGTAAAAAATTAGAGAAAGTCGTCTTAGATGGTTTGGTCACATTAAGCGCCGACTATCTGATGATCCAATTAGGAGAGTAGATGTTTTAGATTCGACTTATGTTAAGAAAGGCAGAGGTAGACCTAAGAAAACTTGGGCTTATTGTATAAAAAATGATCTTAATTTATTTGAACTAAATGAAAATATGACACTAAATAGGACGCAATAGAGAAAAAGGATTCATGTAGCCGACTCCACGTAGTGGGATTAAGGCTTTGTTGTTGTTGTTGTTGTGTGGTAGTAACTCTAGAGACAGAGCTGTAACTATGGGTCATCAAATTATTAAAGGGTGTGAACACTTTAGATATCTCGGGTCTATTGTTCAAAGTGATGGTGTAGATGGGGATGTTATTAGTATAATTCAAATTGGTTGGTTGAAGTGGAGGAATGCTTCAAGCCTATTGTGTGATAGAAAAGTATTGCTTAGACTGAAAGGAAAATTTTATAAGATGGTGGTAAGACCTGTAATGCTCTATCGCATTGAATGTTGGCCTTCAAAAGAGAAGCATAAAATTAAGTTAAGCGTTGTTGAGATGAGAATGCTTAGTTGGATGAGTGACTTTGCACTTAGATAGAAAATGTGAAATGAATATATCCGTGATAGGATTGGTGTAGCTTCAGTGGCGAACAAATTTAGAGAGTGTTGTCTTCGATGGTTTGGTCACATTAAATGTCGACCATCTGATAATCCGATTAGGAGAGTAAATGTTTTATATTCGACTTATGTTAAGAAATACAGAGATTGACCTAGAAAGACGTGGGCATATTGTATAAAAATGATCTTAATTTATTAGAATTAAATGAAAATATGGCAGTCAATAGGACACAGTGGAGAAAAAGGATTCATGTCGCCGACCCCACTTAGTCGGACGAAGGTTTGTTGTTGTTGTTGTATGAACTATGAACATTTTAGTGGCCATATACCATTATAATTCCATCCGAAGAATCTTTCAACCAAAATTTACCTAAATGATATAGTATGCTTTGGTCTTTTACATTTTTTTGCCGAAGCCATTCTAGTTCTTGAATGCCTTCAAAATAAGGATGATTAATTTGTGGGTGTTTCAGGGGAACACAATGAAGTATTTACAAAAATTAAAAAGAAAGAGTTAAAAAAAAATTCTTTAAAAAAATTTTAAAAAATATGTCTATTTAAACTTTTTTTTTTTGTATTTTGCTTGGGTCTAACCTTTTTGATAATCATTAAAAGGTGTTCTAATATGGAAGTATAAATATGAACTATGCGCCTCTTTTGTTTCATTTTTTTGTTTCATTTTTTTCCCTCCCATGTCCTCCCTCCCTCCCTGCTAATATGTGTTACCTATGAAGTACAAACACTTCTAAATGTCTTCTTTGTTCATGTTGTACATGCATCCGACACTGTTAGAATTGTCTCCAAGGTAATTTAGGCTAAAATTTGGGTTTGATGTTGCTCAACACACAAAGCCATGAAAGGATGTTCCATGAAATGCGCGGAATGTCAAAGTAAACTATGTTACTCATGCCCTGGTGAATTAGTCTCTTTTGCTTGTTTGCCTACAAGCCCTAGCCATCCCTCACGCCTTCTTCCATGAGCGAGCTGATGCATCAAAAGCATCTTCTCTCTTCTTTTACAGGCAAGGCACAACTTTGAAATGCATTGTCTGTTCACATCTTATCCAATAACATGGCGTGATGACTTTGACGAGTATCTTCAATAGAGATAGGAGGTCGCAAGTGAAGCCTTTGATCGTCTTATTCTTTGCTTTTTAGTGAGCCATTAATAAATTCCAAATATTGGTAGCTTTATGCATGCCACGTATCTCTTTTGGTTGGTGTCTTTTATTTTGTTTAGTTGACGTCTTATCTACATTTTGCATGAATTGGCATTTGTATGCCCTAACCTTCTCTTTTTCACCTAGCCAGGTTTGATTGACACAATGTAAACTTTGGAAACTCCGATTACTTACAATTATATAGTCATATTTTGTTTGATTATTAGAAAATTGGCATTGAATATTTTTTTTGGAGGTTTTCTGATATATTGTAAGCAATATTGATGTTAACAAAGTTTGTTATTATTGAAAATGATTAATGAATGCTAACCAATCTTACACATGGATTTATGAGTGAGTGAAGAATTTGAGCGTAGACAACCAAAATGTCAAAGATTGCTTTAATGACTTAGAAAGCCTTTTGTCTTTCCTCACTTTTCTCTCGCATAGGATTTAGAAAGTTAGGTTTTTTGAGAGACAAATAGGTGGCTAGGGTTAAAAAATAATGCTTTTAGAGTTTCACAATTGTTGCATTAGCCTCCCTTAATCTGATAAGTCATTTATTTATATTACTTGATTGTAGATTCAAATTTTATTAGTAAATATATTAATATTTCAAAATCCTTAGTTTCCTTCTATTCAATACTTTAAATTGCTGCCATTAATACCACTAATTACTCTCATAACATTGAGATTCCATTTTCTTAAAATATTTTCTATAGTTAACATTGTGGAAAAAGGCTTTCAGAGGTCCGTTCAAAGTTAGTTGAGATTTGATAATATTCATCTTCTCCAAGGGTCCAATCAAAACATTTTTAACATAACAATAANATTAACATTGTGGATACCTGTTAAACTTAATGGAGATATGCAAAAAGGCTTTCAGAGGTCCGTTAAAAGTTAGTTGAGATTTGATAATATTCATCTTCTCCAAGGGTCCAATCAAAACATTTTTAACATAACAATAATGCCTACGCAAAAGTTTATGTCCTCCCATTAACTATGTGGAGATTCACGAAGGCTTATGGATCCCCTTAAACTAAGTTAATTTTATTTATTTATTTTTTTTTTTTTGTGAAAACATACAGCTTATATTTGGAAAATATAATTTAGTTTTTTTTTCCTAAGCAATTTATACTGTATTTTTTAAAAATACTTTGGCTTGAAAATAATTTTATGTACTGCATTTTAAAAGTAATTTAGCTTGAAAAAAAAAAATTAATTAAATGTAAAAGGTAATAACTTTTTAAATTATTTTTCATATTAGCATGTTTGCTTGTGATCTTCGAGATTTTTCTCTTGTGACTTATTTATTGACAAGGTAAAAAATATTCCTATCCTAAAGCTTAATTCTCATATTTTGGCTAAGGGGTTTAATGATCAAACTTGTTTTTCTAAACACCTCAATTAAACTAACACAACAAATATCTTAGCGTATTTTTTATTATCAAAATCTTTTATGAAGCAGGGCTATGGGCTCAACATATGTATTCTTTAATGCACGTCTCCTTAGCAGCTTATCCTCTCCAATTTCTTTGGACTTGAATTTTTTTGCTTAATCTATCAGTTATTGTACTAAGCTTTTTTCTTGCATACTCGATTCTCAAATTATATATTCACAAAAAGCTTAATATAGAGCCCTTCCAACTCCTAGTTGGAGTACATTTGTTTATGCTCATTAGACTGGTCATCAATAAATTTAAACTGTTCTCTTATAATTCTAAAGGTTCCTCAGTTGCTCTAACAGGGTGCTTCTGAAGCTATGAACATGCCTGTGGCTTTTATCAGTGTCATTTTGCTTCCTATTGTTGGAAATGCTGCTGAACATGCAAGTGCCATCATGTTTGCCATGAAGGATAAACTTGTTAGTGCTCGAGTGTATTTATGCTATTAATTAAATGCTGTTTCATTTGTCGTGACACTTTTCTTTTTTTACAGGATATTTCATTAGGCGTTGCCATTGGATCATCTACACAAATATCAATGTTTTTGGTATTAATTTGAAAATTCTTTTTACCCTTTTCTTTTTGGATTTGCAATGTTCCTTTACTTTACAGTGTTTGGTATTAAGGAGTTTGGTGTTTTGCTGCAACAATATTTCTTCATTTCTCCATTTTGTAATTTTTTTTTTTTACTTTACACCATTTTGTTTTTAAGTAATTAACCTGTTCTATAGGCTTGAACTCATCACTAAGCTGCTAGATAATGCAAGTTGAGGGCAGCAGAAATGATTATATGTTGCGAGCGCTATTTGAGGCTCTTTATCCCTTTCTGTTTCGTATTCGGCTGGCTAAAGGGAATTTTCTGAGTCTCTTGTTAAAGAGAAACACATCTATTTTCCTCAAGGATTTACAACATTTTTTTTTTTTTCGGTGTCATTGCGCTCTATTTGTAGTTGTGTAATTTTGAGATTGGGATGGAAATTTTTTTATCCCATATGCATGACTGATCACTTTAATTGGAAATAATGTAAAGCACAATAAAAAATAAATTGTATATTGCAAGTGCTTTGCCTTATACTTTTTTAAATCATGCTTAATTTTATAATATGGATTTTACTTGTGAGATTTTGTTGAGTCTATTTATTTTAATTGCCTAGATTCAAGAGATGTCTCCCTGTATGCAGAGAATCTACACCAGGCTTTTTAGCTCCTTTTGTAGCCTTTCCTCGTTAATTATCATCATGCGCCAGTTCTCATTATAAATTTCTCTTTTGATGAAGGGAGGTTTTTTCATATTTTTTTTATGTCAACTAGTATACTGAATGACTTGGGAACTGAACATAGTTTCTAGTTGAAAGTGCTATTTAAAAAAAAAGGAAAATACTGATGACTTTTGTGACTGATAATTGCAGATTCCATTCTGTGTGGTCATTGGCTGGATGATGGGAGAGAGGATGGATTTGAATTTTCAGCTATTTGAGACGGCAACTCTCTTTATCACAGTTCTTGTTGTTGCTTTTATGCTTCAGGTATGCATGCGTAAGTAGATAAGAGTTGATATCAACATGAAGACCATTTTGGTTAATTTGCACCGCCAGTTAAGATTTCATATGATCTTTAGTTTTATTTATCTTTTAACTAGCATACATTTTCCCCAGCAAGCTGGAACAATCTGACCTACATTGTCGAGGTTTTTTGTCCTCTAGGATAATAGTGCATGCATATCTTTCACTTATGTATTGGTGATTGACTAATTATTTGACTTTAGAATCTCTTTTAATAATAATGGTTCTCGATGCGAGCATAGGGTTATAATATAATAGGATATTTTATTTTTGAAAAGGTTGTGAAGCTTTAACATTACCCATCAATTTCTTTGTTTTCTTTTTTCTTCTCCAGGATGGCACTGCTAACTACTTCAAGGGGCTGATGCTTATCTTGTGCTATCTCATTGTTGCTGCCAGTTTCTTTGTACATGTTGATCCTGCTGTCAGTAAGTCATGAAAATAGTTTATTTAAGCATAGTTTTAAGTTCAATATTTGAGATCTCGGGACTAGGACCACATTTTAATTACAAGTAATTTTTGTTGCATGCCTTTAAACCACTTAGAAACCATTTTTTCTCAATGCTTCTGCATCTAATGACTTGATTTTAGTATCGAAGCTCTTGATGGTGGTTTTTAAGTAGGTGCAAGGTAAATCACGTGCTAGACAAATAGGGGAAATATTTATGTACGTAATACGCACACAACTCTGCGTGCGTGCTCCATTAACCCCACAATACCCCCATAATAACCTATGAATAACATCGAAATAGAACACGTGAAGGTTATTGGAAGGTTATTAAGATTCTAAGTTATTGGAATTAATACCTCAATAACCTCCCAATAATCCCCTAATAACCGCAAAACGAAGGTTATTGCACACGCAGCTTTGCTTGCATATTACGTACGCAAATATTTCTCGACGAATAGACCGTAGTTACTGGTTTATGTGAATTGTAGTGTTGATGCAATGGGAACCACTGGTTGGGAAGACTCATCCTTTTCTCTCTCCAAACTAAAAACGTAACTTAGGAAACCACATTAGCATTATTATAATTTACAACTATTTTGGTTCGGCATATGTTAGCAAATGATGTACAAGATAAGGGATATAAGGAAAGACCAAACCTTTCCCTCACCAGTGAATCTGAAGCTTGCGGAGAGGGCAAAAATTATGCATAAAAACATTGTATCCAGTGCATGGAGCTCCACTAATGTATGTCGGATTAATGTTATGCATGACTTTGCCAAATGAATGAGATTACACGATTTCATTCTGGTTTGCAGATGCTGGGCCTGCTCTTTAAGAATAAAATTAGTTTGTTGGTTATAAAATTATGCATGGTGCCTAAAGTGTACATTCTGGTTTGCACCATTGTTGTTCTCTTTTATGAAAGAATTTTCCACTTTAAAATAGCTTGCTATGATTGTTTCACCCAAATTAACTGTTGGTTTTATCTACAGATGATGATTAGAAAGCTATGTGGAAGCATTTTTCTATGGAAAATAGCCAAAATGGTGTTGTGTGCATCGTTGGATAATTCTTGACTTTTATTGGGATCCGAGGTTTGTCTGATACCTCATACAAGTTTTGTACTGCAGAGTTTGGATTTAGGCTTCTGCAAAAGAACTGAAGCAGAGATGACCAAGGATCATAAGGTGTACTCAAAATATACTTGAGAATATAAAATGAACTCTTTTTTTTTTTCAAGTATATTTTACTATATGCGCAGCTCAGTTTGTATTAGTGAAAAGCCGTTGATGGAAGCAAGTTTTGACAAATCTAGCTCCATGTCTTTGGGTATTACAATGTCAGAAATTATTTTCCTTGACCAGGATTCTATTTCGCTTGAGTAGGTTTAATAACGTCAAATCAGCAATTACCTATTATGCTTATGCAACTTAGAGCCCGTTTGTGGCTGTTTATTTGGTGTGGTGTATTCTAAAAATGCTGGATGAGGTATTTGGAAACTGCGACACAGTAGCGTTGCTTAACAAGTTATGTTAAAAATGGGTTGTGGCCCGCGTTTCTTCGGGAACCTATTACTCTTATGCGCCTCTCACCGCTCCCCTCTTACCACCGCCCACTCTCTCTCGTTTCTTCTCCCCTAGGTCATGCCTCTCTCGATCACTCCTCTCTCGCACCTCTTTCAATGACAACTAGTTACCTTTATCCTCTCCCTCTTCCCTCTTTTTAAGAGATAAAATTATTTTTACTAAAGATATTTTTATTTAGATTTGAATTGCATATTTAATATTAGCACTAACGTGTGTGTGTCTTGTAATATTGAAAAATATTTACAAAAACAATACAACAAACTGCACATCAAGTTTTTGTAGCGCATCAAGTTTTTGATGTGCGGATTTGTTGTGTTGTTTTTTGTAAATATTTTTCAATATTACAAAAATACACACACGACAGTGCTAATATAAAATATGCAATTCAAATCCAAATAAAAATAACTTTAGTAAAATAATTTTATCTTTTAAAATCTTTAAACTGTCAAACCCGTAATAATAACGCAAGTATACATATCGCTCAAGTAATAAAGAGCTTTAATGGAGTCCTTGATATCGACCCCACTAGGAAGTTGGAAATGCCTACGACTAAATTCTTATGATTATAGTGTAAAACACAATTCAAACTACAAAACTTAAGTATGAAATTTAAATCTAAAATAATTAAGTGTATGCTAAATAAAATGCAATTAAAAGAATTAAGTTAACTAAACTAAATACTAAACTTCATAAGTAAACTTATGAAAACTAAACAAAGTTTCTGTGATGAAGAGTTCAAATTTAAAAATACATCATTCTCATTTACAATGAATATATTGATTGTGAAGAAATTAAATCATTTAATATATATATATATATATATATATATATATATATATATANCGAGGTTTTTTGTCCTCTAGGATAAAAGTGCATGCATATCTTTCACTTATGTATTGGTGATTGACTAATTATTTGACTTTAGAGTCTCTTTTAATAATAATGGTTCTCGATGCGAGCATAGGGTTATAATATAATAGGATATTTTATTTTTGAAAAGGTTGTGANAACATTGACTAATCCAGAGTGGTCCCTAATTTCGTGGTTATGTTGGAAGGATATTGACTCTCAGTCCAGAGTTCCCACTTCTCCCTCGTCTGAGGGCTAACAATTTTGCATTAGTTTCCAATCAATTAAACCAATTTGAGGATTTTAATATGTCACCTTAAAATCTTCAATTCTGCATCCAATAAAGTATAATTCCTTATTTATTTGCACTCAACATTAGGGATAACATCCTCATCCATGAAATTGAATGTGACTCTCACCATGTTGTAGAAATCATAACCCTTTCTAATCATATGTTTCTCAACACATTTTGACATTTCAATTGGTCAGATCGAAAAGTAAATAAAGATCGGGGTTCAAATCATCACAAATTATTGACATTTAAAATAATATAAAATAATCAATTCTTCACAAAATCATATCTCAGAGTTGGGAGAAGGATAAGTGAGACTACTCAGAATTCATGAGAAAAATACGACAAAAAACAGATTCATATATAAAAAAGAGTTTGCAAAATAAAAAAATAAAAAATGCAACTTATCTCATAATCCTTCCCAAGCAAATCTCGTAATTTCCTTCTCCTCATACAACCCTTGAAGAAAATCTCCAAGTCATTGATTTTATCTCTCTAACTCTCTCTCTCTCTCTCTCTTACACGCCACACTTTACACGCCACCCCTTTAGCCCTAGACTTCTCTTTCTTTTTTTAGAGGTTGTCTCCCTCCAAAAAAAATTCAAAATTACCTTCAAAGTTCTATCCAAAAGTCAAAATTTTCGAATCCCACAAAACATGTCTATTGATTCAAGAGACATATCCCTTCTTCAAAGAGTCTGCCAAAATGTCTAGATGCATCAAATCATTCCATGAGGCATTTGAAACATTTGAACCTTTCAAAATTCGCGCAAAATTCATTCTAAACCACCTTAATTCTTCAAAAGTCCTCTCTGGTGCCTCAAGTGTTGATTCTAGCGCTTCAGGCACCAAGTTGCTTAAGTCTGTATTGTTTTGGTTTTTTACGCTTCAGGCATAGTTGATTCGGGAAAATATAGTTGTGTAAAATTTATAAAGTTGACTCAGCTTTGCAACGACGCAAAAAACTTGATCCCGTAAAATATAGTTGTGTAAAATTTATAAAGTTGACTCTGCTTTGCAACGGTGCCAAAATCTTGATGTGGTATTTTCTGAATAATAATGTTAAGCACTTAATATTGAGATTTTACGCAAGTATACGTATCGTTATCTAGTAATGCAAAACTTTCTATTTAAGTCTCAAATATCGATCTCACGAGGAAGGTTTAAATTTGAAATTATAAATTAACTAGAAAATTCACAGAAATAAAACTAAATTATTGTCACTAATTTCAAATGTTTGAAATACTATCAAAACTAAATTATTAACTAATAACAAAATTTAAATGCAAAGTTTAAAACAGTAACTACTAAACTATGTCTAAGTGATAAAGTTTTCTAATATGAAAAAGAATATTTCCTACTATAATGAGTTTATAGTGAAATCATATGAAATAAATAGTTTAAATATGTATTGTGTCAAATAAAAGCAATTTTAGTTCTCTACCCTAATTCAGTGTTATAGAAAATCATTGGCTAATCTCAGGTTTAGTCCCTAAATTTGTGGTTAGGCTAGGAGGATACTGGCTCCCACTCCAGAGCTCCCACTTCCCTTCCCTTAAAGGCTAACTCTCGTTTTAGTTCTTAAATACTAAGATCGAATTAGAGATTTTATTCTATCACCCTAAATCTCCAATTCTACACCCAACAATGTATATTTCCTTATTTATTTGAAGTTAATTCTATGAACGAAATACTCTTTCATGGAATTAAATGTGATTCTCACGCTGTTGTAGAACTCATACTCCATTTCCCGGATCATATGTTTCACAACAGATTTTAACAATTCAATTGACCATATCGAAAAGTAAATTAAGAATGGAGTTGAAAAACCATCACAATTTATTTTATATTTTAACATTGGCACATCCAAATTATTTCTTCATTTCACCATATCTCAGAGTAGGGAGAAAAATAAAGGAAACTACTCAGACTTCATGAAAAAGATCGTTGGTTAGGACCCTTTACTGTGACTCAAGTTTATACTTACGAAGCTGTTGAAATTGAAGGATCGGAAGGAAATAGATTTAAATTAAATGGACACAGATTAAAACCATATTATGAGGGTAAAAGACCAAATTGGAAATAGATTTAAAGTGAATGGACACAGATTAAAACCATATTTTGAGGGTAAAAGACCAAGTAAATGGACACAGAATAAAACCATATTATGAGGGTAAAAGACCAAATTTTAAAGAGGTTTTAATGAAAAATAGATTTAAAGTAAATGGACACAGATTAAAACCATATTTTAAGGGTAAAAGACCAAATTTAAAGAGGTTTTATAATCAGTCAACTGAAATAATATCTGAATAGGTTGGGCTGACGACGTTAAACCAAGCACTTTATGGGAGGAAACCCTAATCAACCTGAATAACACCTGAATAGGTCGGGCTGACGACGTTAAACCAAGTGCTTTATGGGAAATGGACACAGATTAAAGCCGTATTTTGAGGGTAAAAGACCAAATTTAAAGAGGTTTTATAATCAGTCAACTGAAATAATATCTGAATAGGTTGGGCTGACGACGTTAAACCAAGCACTTTATGGGAGGAAACCCTAATCAACCTGAATAACACCTGAATAGGTCGGGCTGACGACGTTAAACCAAGTGCTTTATGGGGTCAACCTAAATTACACCTGAATAGGTCGGGCTGACGACGTTAAACCAAGTACTTTATGGGAGGCAACCCATAGTTATCTTTACTTTTTTTGTGATTATAATAGTTTTTATTTGAAATTATTGTTAGTTTGTGGTAGTATTAAGCTCTACTAGTCTTATTTACCCTTGAATCATCATAGTTTCCTGTGGTGAAGGAATTTTATGCAAATTTGCACGGAATCAACTAGGGAGTCTTTTATGTGCAAGGTAGATGGATCACTTTCACTCCTGCACAGATCAACAAATTATACATGATCGAGAACGTTCATGTCTGCCACTATTCCAACTTTGTCCCGACAAGAAACCAGATGAATGAGAATTACCAATATTTAACAGACGAAACTGAAGACTGAGAAATGAGAGAAAACAGTTATGTTAGTTTTTTCTGCGACACTCCTAAATCCCGTTTTGAAACACTGGCACTTCTTCATTTCTGTGAAACTGTTACCGATAATGAAGATCGGTAAATTTTCTAAAGAAAGTGCTATTCTGAATTACTGCATCCAAAGGGGACTGCCGATCAATATTGGATCAATAATTGTGAAGTCAGTTTTGGGCCTGATCGTTCATGGATCAACTTATGGGCTTGGACACACTCTTCCACAATTTTCTTACCTCTGATTCAGTTCCATGTGTTCTGCGAAAATTGGGAAAAGGTACTTCTACCTTGGAAGCCTTTGGACACAACTGAGAGGTTCTCTGCTTTTGAAGATGAAAATGACGAAATTCTTGAAGATGAGCACTACGGACATTTAAAAGATAGTTTGATAAGGCTGATGAAGATGATGAAATTGATAGAAGATGATTCTACTGAAGAATTTCCATACCGACCCTTCTACAACCTCTTCGTTCATGTGCAATCAATGGGTGATCTCAGAGGAGAATCTAGCACTGAATCTGAAGAATAGTAGATTTACCTTGCTACCTGTTTGAAGAATTTCCATTCCGACCCTTCTACAACCTCTTCGTTCATGTGCAATCAATGGGTGATTGGAGAATCTAGTGCTGAATCTGATGAATAGTAGATTTATATTGCTACATGTCTCTATGTGTGTAATTTAGTTTGAACTTTGCATGTACTTTGCTTTAGAATTATGCTTTTAGATCTCTGTATAGTTGAGACTAAGCATAAGTTGTTTTGTTTTCAGTGTTTTTAGTGGTGTGGCTTGGATTGCGACGCTGAATTAATGTATTGAGGTTGAGGAAATACCAAACTTAGGTGTGTTATGTAACGTATATTGTACCCCTTGGAATTTATATATAAATTGACGTTTTGTGTTGTGAAAGTTTATTTGTGATAAGCACATCATTTAATCACTTAAAATTATGTCTATAATGATTGAACGGATGTCGTTTAGGCTTGAAATTGATCAAAATCGCAAAAATTCAGAAATTGAACCAAAGCAATAGAACCCGCCGACGGCGCCCTCGACTCCGCCGACGACGGATTTTTTCACGAGAGTTATGTTTAAATTTCAATATAGCGCACCGACGGTGCCGAACACCCCGCCGACGACGAGCTCGCGAAAAGACACTTTTAACCACGATTTTGACCAATAAACTACCACTATTCATCATCCCCTTCCTCCTAAAAACATAATTTTTGACTTAGGGCTTGGGAGATCTTGGATTTGGGGCGATTTCAAGGTTTTTTGACACCATATTTGATCATCTCTAGGTAAGAGCTTCACTCTAAACTAAAAATATTTGATTTTCACCATGAATTTCTTCCACATCGAGGAGATCCAAAAAATTTGAGAATGTGAAGAAAATATTGGGAAGAAATTCATGGAACTTAGTGTTGAACTCTTAGAATCACTCTTGGAAGCCATTATTTGCATATTTGAGGTATATTTTGGAATTTTTCTATAATTATGATTAGATTGAAATGGCTCCACGTCAAAAGAGGCGAATTGAGTTTGATGAGTCTCGCTTCGTTAATGTGAAGGTTCAATCAAGATTTACTTCAATATTTGAAGGAAATAAGTGTATATAAGATCGAGTTTTTGAAAGTTCGGGAGGAGAAATTGAACGAGTTATTGCCGAGCAGAGGTGGGAAAACTTCTGTTACACCACCAATAATGTTGTTGCAAATATTGTGAAGGAATTCTATGCCAATGCATTCTATTCTGAAGACGGAATCGTTCAAGTGCGGGGATTTCCTGTTGATTTACTATCACCTGCATTAACGTCTTTTACAAAGTTCCAGACTCTTATAGCTGTCATTATGAATCCTTTAGTACTATGGAAGGTCCCCTGAATGATGTGATCAACTTTCTCACTGATGGGAAAGGAACGTGGAAGATTAAACAACGAGACGGGTAAATTTTTCTACTTCCATGTTGAATGCCACCTCTAAAGCGTGACACTATTTTATTTCCTCTACTCTATTACCGATATATCACCATAGTGAGGTAACAAGAGATAAAACTATTCTGAATTTCTGTATTCAGAATAATAGAAATATAAATGTGGGGAGAATTATTTTTAAGAGAATATTGACTACGACAATGAGTGAAATAAGTGGAGGTCTAGGAAATCCTGACCTCATTTATGCATTTTGCCAACTTTTTGGAGTGGAAGTTGGTGGCGATGAGGAATGGATTTACTGGAAGTAGGAGTCAAGAACCTTCTACTAGTAGAGATGTCCTCTCTACAAGTTATGACCTTCTACCTTCTAGTTCCCCTACTCTGACTGATTTGATGAATGAGTTGACCTTGCAGCGGAAGAGCATATAGTTAATAAATGAAACGATTGGAGGTTCAGAACGTCGACATGATTATGATAGTGAGTACCTTCAGAGACATTCAAATTTTGAGGTAGCTTATTACGAAGCTCAGGCCCGACACTACAGAGGTGAGTCTGATGTTACTTTCTCTGATTGCCCCCAATATACTCAGTTTCAGCCCAATCCACCTGTTGATCAAGGAGATGAAGACATAGTTTGAGATTTTGATATTTGATAGAATTGATGTACTTGTAACTTGTACTTTTATTTTGTGATCTTTTGTAATAGAAATGGATGTTTTATGTATTTGGACTATTCATTTTTATTATTATGTTGAACTTGGATGCTTTTTAATTTTCGTTATTAAGTTAGTGTTCTTTTTGTTTGTTTTTCTCTCTTTTATTTTAGAAGGAGTCGTCAGTCTGTCGATTGTCATATACTTCTCCCATTCGAATAAATCTCCTTCTCGAATCAGATCAATGATTCAAAGAGGAGAGGAACCAAATAAAAAGGGACATATGTCAATGCGACAAACAAGAGAAAACACAAAACATGGAGAGCCTACGTGCAGTAAACCTGGCAAGGATAGGTTAAGAGTGTTCGCCCAAACAAGATCGGGTGAAGGCACCTTAAACTGATATCCGCGAAAGAATACCTACGTAGGCTACCCATAATCAGAGATTCAGGTGTAGGTGCATGTTCTGGGGTCAAGAGCACTCCCAAGGGGACGTATCCCACTTGGTTAATTACATCTTGGGGGGTACCTAAGAACACTCTTGATAAAAGGAGTTTCTCTTAGATTAACGTGAACCTGGGGTAATAGGTATTCAAAGGAAGGTTATTCCGTGCGGGAAACAGTCCTTATGCTTCAAAGCTCACGCTAAGCCATCGGGCAGAGAGTGAGTCTCTCACATCTCAAATGGGTAGCGGCTCGTCGACACACGGGGCCCACAGAATAACCTAAATCATCTTGACGGGGATATCCAAACACGTCAAAGCACGTCCAGGCCATAAGGGCAGAGGACAAATCATCGTATCCCAAATGAGTGGCAGCTCATCGGTATTGGGCTGTCAAAATGATATCAACGAAGTCTAGGAGCGACAGGGCTTGAAGGGGCTCAACAAAAAGGATGGTAGAGTGATCCTCAAAGGTAGAGGTAACTGGGTCTGGGTATCACGGACCCGTCATCCACAGCTACTAGGACCCTAAGTCTACCTGGTTGTGAAGGTAGTTGACCCCCAACACGTCTTGAGATCCCTGGTCAGCAATCCGTCAATTGCGTCGTCCACGGGAACCTCGGTAGCTCTAAGGTAAAAGGAAAGAAATTCTATCCTATGACTAAAAAGTGGAGCTCCAAGAGATGGGACTTATACCTGCCAAAGTAGAAAGGATGCCTTAGGAAGGAAAAGAAAATGGAGGTTCAGCTACAAAGCTGGAAACGCTCCAAACAAAAGGACTTACACCCTGTCTGGGTCAGAGAGTCTTTTAACATGCTAGGCGCACTACACAACCACCTATAAAGAGGTATGCTGGGCCAGCCAGGTTGGAGAAGCACGGCGACTCCTCCTTAGGACATGCAAATATGAATGCAGTTATGTAGAGCGATCCTTAAGTATTGTGGAGGCCCTATTAGTATATGCGGGAAAGTAAATATTGTAATTTTTAAGTCATGAATATTTTAAGTTAGCTAGGAGTGGAGAGGGAGAGTTGTTTCCTTTTAGCCTTTTATAACGTTATTAATTATGATATTAATAATAATATAACGTTAATATATAATAAAAATATAATATTAATAACGTTAATATATATATATATATATATATATATATATATATATATATATATATATATATATATATATATATATATATATATATATATATATATATATATATATATATATATATATATATATATATATATATATATATATATATA
>JXCR01144517.1:21931-40581 GCA_002079205.1 Phalaenopsis hybrid cultivar
TCATATATTATATTATTTATATTATTATAATTATCGTTTACATATTCTTCACACGTATACATCCTCGCGGCGGAGTGAATGTCCTTTTTGACTAAAGTCGACGTTCCGGACGCATCGGCGCTGTCTTTTTTACCATTCGGGGTCGTCCGGACCACCTTTTTCGACTATCGAGCCAAAAACGATAATTTTCATATATATTTTTTTTAATTCGTCTGCGAAATTGTGACGTAACGAACGTCCGACTTAGGTGGGAGCGACAATTCGGGCACGTTAACGCGGTCTATCTTGCAATTCGGGGTCGCTTGAGGCTGCTCGAATCACCTTTCCAACGATCGGGCTAAAAAATAATAATTCGTGTATTTTGGACTCGCCCACAAAGTTGTAGCGAACTGAATGTTCTTTCTAAGTAAAATCAACGTCTCAAAAGTGATCGCGCAGTCTGTTTCGTCGTCCGAGTTTGGACAACCTCGTTGATGATCGGGTCAATTCAAGTCAATTTTGCGTGTGACGCGACATATAATATTTGTTGACCCGAACGGAGTCGTCCAACGTACCAAATGTTGACCGGTCTTCGCTTAAGTGAAAGACAAAGCCTAGCAGAATGACTTTGGCTACGTGCCTCTAAACACGTGCCAAAAAGGTCTCGGGTGGGTTTCTGAACTATCGGACGTCACGGACGGGCCGTAAGTTATCCCGAGTCATGCAGGTGGACACCCTACACTCGTGACATCAAAAATTGATTCCAACAAAGGACCCCCAACAAGTGTGCTGCGCAGTCAAAGCACACTGCATGTGTTGGAATATGCTCAATTTTTTATCAAGCCTAAGTTAGTAATGAAGCTACGCAGCCTAAGCGATCAAAAAGAGCCAAGTATTATAGGAAGGAAAAAGTCACGAGAGCCAAATCCACTTCTAGAAGGATGGGGAGGAATGCACATGGGACTTATATCCGCTCTGACAATGGGTTCAGAGGCCGTAGAGGCATGACCCAGAAAAGTGGTTCAGAGGCCGTAAAGGCATGACCACGCCCAGTAGGTTCAGGGGTTGTAGAGACGTAACCTACAAATGAGTTTAGGGGTCATAGAAGCATGACTCAGCATTGTGGTTCAGGGGTCATAAAGGCGTAACCACAAAGAGAAACAGGTTCAGAGGCCGTAGAGGCATGACCTAGGGGTGAGTTCAGAGGTCATAGGGACGTGACTCAACTTGGTGGTTCAGTGGCCGCAGGGGCATGACCACACAACACTGAGGGGTTAGACCCTCGAATGTCTGCGCTTCATCAATGAGGACTGTTGGGCTACACGTCACTCATGTATAGAAGGCAGGTTGGCTATGAAGCCGCCCTTCACTTTAATGAGGAATGTCATGGGGACTTATATCGCTCACTAAGCGGTAACAGGTTGACTAGATCGAGAAGGAATGTCGTAAAGTTCACATCTGAGGACTACTCCGCGTTGATCAGTTAGGAAGGAGAGTCAAGGGACTTTGATCCCTCCTGTGAACTGATCGAGGTGCGTACCTCAACACCCGCACTCCATTAATGAAGACTGTTGTGTGGACTTTATGTCGCTCATGAGAGGAAGGAAGGTTGGCTAGGCAGCCTCTTGTCACTTTAATGAGGAATGCCATGGGGCCTCACATCGCTCACTAAGCGGTAACAGGTTGACTAGATCGAAAGGAGAATGCCATGGACTTCGACTCTCCTCTAAGTACTAGTCCACATTGATCAGTTAGGAAGGAGAGCCATGAGACTCTAATCCCTCCTGCGAACTGATCGAGGTGCGTGCCTCAACACCCGCACTACATCTGTGATGAATACTAAGAGTTTTACATCATCACCTGAGACGTAGCAAAGGTTGGCTAGGAAGCCGAGCAACAAAGCTAAATCGTCGAATGACGAGATGTTCTCATAAAAGGACCGACTAGAATGTCGTGTGGTCCGAGAAGCACTAAAGTCGGATGGCTGAGAAGCCAAAACTGGAGACGTCGTCCATGAGGAATGCACTTGAGACTTATATCCACTATGGACAGTGGATTCAGAGGTTGTAGAGGCGTGACCCTGAAACAACCAAGGTGTTAGAACCCTGAACGCCTACGCTATGTGTGAGGACTGCCGTCGGGCCTTATGTCACTCTTTGAATAGGTAGGTAAGTTGGCTAAGGAGCCCAGCATTAAAGCTGAAATGTCAAATGACGAGATGCTCTCATAAAAGGACCGACTAGAGCATCGTGTGGTCCTAGAAACATCGGAGCAGGTGGCTAAAAAGCTGAAAATGTCAAAAGACAGGATGTCTTCATAATAGAGCAGACTCTAAGGTCGTAGGGCCCGAGGCACATCGAAGTATATGGCTATGGAGTCAATAGAGTCGTCATGGGACGAAACACCCTCATAAAAGAACCAACTAAAACGTCATAAGGTTTGAGAGGTGTCAAATGCTAGCTGAGCAAAGCAGTCAAACAATCCGAGACGGGTCAGTAAGGTCGGGTGAAGCGGTCCTCGTCGTACACAACGTCCTGGTATCATCAGATATCAAAATATCACAACCGGACATGGATGGATTGACCAGCTGAAGTGGTCTAAACCAATGTGACATGTCTCTTAACTAGGAGATGAAAATCAACCTAGTCAAAATCAGTGTCAAAGTGGGTCGAACGAACAAAGTGATCCAACCTCATAATACTTTGCGGACTTGAGTGGGGCAACTCTTGCTAGAGAGTTTTGCGGGTGTGAGAGTACCCGGCTTAAGCGTGGACTAATCAAATCAGCATAGAGCTAGGGTTAGTTCAACATGCAACCTGACATGGTGAATAGCGTCAACCATGTCAACTATTAAATAGGACAGGAGGTAGGTATCTTGCCTACGCATGTAAAATGGTACAGGAGATATGTATCCTGAACCTGCGTCAAGCTAGCAAGTATATGACTAAATAGCTTAAGGTAACCTGCTTGGATTGTGGTCAAACATCTAAGTGTTACGAAGAAACATGGATCGGTAGTAAAACTGATACAACATGTTGCTCGATATGGTAGTTAAAACCAACTAAAGCGATCGAGACAAAGACATGGTTACATGACTAGGACGGTCTAACCATAAGATTGCTTCTGCAAGCACGAGCAAAGCAAATTTTGCTAGGGATCCATGGATCGGTCATTACACCAACACGACATGGAATTCGACGTGGCGGACAAAGCCAACTAAGGTAGTCGAGACAAATAGCGGGATTATATGACCTAGAACGGTCTAACCACCCGGGTGCATCATGAGCACTAACGATATAACTCTCGCTAGGGAGTTCTGCGGGTGTGTGAATACCCGACTTAAGCATGGACTAATCAAGCTAGTATGGAGCTCTGATTAGTACGACATGTGACTAGACATGGTGGGTAAGATCAATCATGTCGAAGGAATCGCTGAAGAGGCGATCTCAAAATGTACCCACGGAAGACTCACGTTGGGGATACCTTGAAGGTTCTGCCAATGCTTCGTGGGGACTTAAACGTCTCATTTTGACGTGGTGAACAAACTCAAACCAATCAGAAGAGGCATCAAAAAGGTGTTAGATGCATAGAGCGATCCAACCTTGTGACACTTAGGCATGATCGTTGCAAAGTGACCCTTAGTGGGGATTTTAGGTGATCCCTCTCTAGGAATTCCATATGACCCCTACTAGGGGCTCTTTCTGCGAGCTTAAAGATACCCATCCTCTACATGGACTAATGGAGGCTACATAGTGCTCGAATTAGTGTGATACGCACTTCGAGGTGGCGAGCAAAGTCAGCAAGATTGGTCAAAATATCGTAGAGGTATCGAGAAGGATCGGATGCATAAATGTCTAACCCCGGGGTGCTTTTAATAAGTCACGGCTAAGCGTAGTCCCCGCTGGTAATTTCCTCCAAAACAAGCAAAGTAGTCTGTGTGACAATCGAATCGGGCATTGAGGATCCCGATTAGGCATGGATCAGCTATAAAAGAGCGCTCTGACTAATACAACATGTTTGCTGGCAAAGCAACAAATTACTCAAATTAGGTGGACTAAGTGGCCCAACCCACATGGGGTATCTTGTCCAGGAGTCTATTAAGTGAGATTCTCACCAGGGAATCCTCAAAAAGTGACAGGGTAATTCCTTTCAGAAGGGTAGCACGAAGTAATCGGACACAGTGATTGGATGAACACAATAGCTCATCTCAGAAAAGCATCCTCTAATGGGGATTCCTCAAAGACTAGCAGAGTAGCTCTTATATGAGGAAAACAAAAGCAGCCCAACCTGTAGAAGGGGCTTTGTTAACACACCTGATGATGTGACCCAACTGAGGGTTTTTCATGTAGGTTTGGAAGTGCTCCGATTAGGCAGGATCACAAGATTTCTCCTACATAAAACTGTAGTGAACTATGAGTGATCTTTTGACATATGCAAGGTGATCATCATAAAAAGTTCACATAATGAAGAGATTGCGAAAATGCACATTCTTTATTGCTCCGAGAACTGGATTACAAAGTGCATATGCTTTAAAAACCAAATTTCCTCATAAATTACAATGAGTACATGAAAAGGAGGATAAGCCAAATATCTTCAAATATCACCCGTTGATAGGGGTGTGGATGAGATCCATTTGCAACAATCATCCCGAGGGGTAGCTCAACTTTCAGATGAAAGACTACTGGACCCTTGGGGGTCAACGCATAGAGCGTAAAGGTAGTGGGTGAAGAGTCCACAAGAAGACAAGCCTTTCTTCCAAAGGAAGGGCCGCCGAACCCAGAAGGTTGACGCATGAAGCGTGAAAACACATGGGTGACAAATCCACGTGCAAATATGTAAATCAACATCCGAAGAAGGACTGTCGGACCCATATGTTCAACGCATAAAGCGTGAAAACACGCGGGTGAAATGTCCACGTACAAAGGCTAGCCATTCTTCCGAAGGAAGGGCTGCCGAACCCAGAGGGTCAACGCATGAAGCGTAACAGAAGTGGGTGAAGAGCCCACAAAGCTTCTAGGAGCCTTACATGCCATTCATATATATATTTTTATTGGCACTCATATTTTTTTATTTTTTATAGAGCTTATTAGAATCTTTTTTTTTATTATTTCAGGCTAAGCCACTATTGAGAATGATTTAGCATAACTTAACAAATTGAGCTGGTACGAAGAGCTCTCATGTAGGCATCCTAAAATGACCAGAGATACCATGAAAAATATGATATTTTGCAAAATTCAAGTCCAGGTGGGATTTTCCTTAAGTACTTTTCCCTAGCCCCTGTCCTATAATTCTTTTCACCCTTAGCCTAAGTCAGCCTCGTCATTCGTATACGGGTGTCAAGGAAAGGTTTTTATTTTAGAGATGTCTTTAAATCCATTACCGATTCATCAGCCATCCCAATGTCACTTAAACAATTCTCTGAACATAATATCCTAAGGATCTAATCAGGAGAATTTTGAGATTAGAAAGTTCTTTATATTAAAGTTTCTGATTTTTCCACTCACCTCAAGCTTCTTCTCAGGAGTGTTGAGCAATTTTTTTTTCTTTTTTTTTGAAACCTTTCACATTTTTTTTTATTTTCGTGAGAATGGCTATTTTTGGTGAGCTTCTTTTTGTTATAAAGCATTTTCTTCTGACTCAAAAATCTCCTGAATAAAGATTCTTAGGATTTTTTGTCTCATTACTTGTCAAGCTTCCATTGGTCTAGCTGAATGGAAAAGTAAGAGATCTAAATAGTCTCAGAAACTACTCACATCTTAATGACACCTATCAAGTCATTTTGAGGTGGTCTCAGAACTTAGATGAAAGTTCATTAAAGGAAGGGATTCAGTCATCATGACTTAGTTCAAATCTCCCCAAACCATGAGTATTTGCAAATTCTAAAAAGGTGCATACATGGTCTGGTTCAAGCCTAGCCTTAGGATTTATCCTAGATCAACCTCAAGAATCATCAAAGGCGAACCCAAGACAAGATCAACTAAGGGGTAAGATTCCTTTTGGAACCATCTCAACGGCCTCCAAAAATTGGAGTCGGAGCATAAATAAATGCAGATATATCTCGGTTAGATAAGTAAAGAGGTCTAACCGGTAATGTTGGATATCGAAGTATCACAACGAGTCATGGACTGATTTATAGTGGCAAAGTGTCTAATCAGTTCAACATGAATATTGACAAGGTGATAAAAATCTACCAAGTCAATTAAAACATATCCATGGAGTTGGATATGAGAGAGGTGGATCAATCTCGAAAAGATGCTCTTTCACCAAGAACCTAAAAAGGTCAATAAGTTTCTAGATAGGTGAGACACTAAATCCTAGTCAGGTTCAGAGTAACTGACTAAATCAAATGCTTAAACATGTAGAAAGGTCTAAGCGACAAAACAAACACATCAAGAGCTTAGCCAAAAGGTAAACACAACTCAAATAGAGTGAGACACTCTCAAACAGCTTGAGAGGTGTGTATCACAGCTAATCATGGATTGATCAAGACTAGCAAGGTGGTCTAATCGATACAACATGCCATCAACAAAGAGGTTTTGCGGGTGTGCCCCAATTGGAGTATACAACATCCAATATAGCTTTGCTTAATAAACGAAAGAGGTAGAATAAGCACTCTTCAGAGCAAAGGCAAGTAAACCCCTCATCGTCAAATGTAGAAAGTCATTCTACATGCAGCGTTGGGACGTCAAGAGACGTGGTGGCAAGGATTTGCCTAACCCACAGAGTATTCTCCAAAGTAGGGCGATCAACTTCTATCCTCAAAAAATGTGAGAATCAACAAGGGTGCGCCCCAGATATCCCTTTATCAACATAGGACAAATTAATCTTCATCGATGAAGAGGAAGCCACAAAACTTTCTTTAGCTCATGAAAATAGTGGGCACATCAAGTGCGGGCAAAGCCACTACAACAGGATCATCAACGATACATGTGGCACAATAGCTGGTGCAGTAGCACTACGTACCACACCAAGTGTCCCTTGCAACACCTCAGAGGGTCTCATAGCATGTACAACAGAAAGCAAATATTTCGGCCTCGTAATGGACCGACAGGTGGACCCCGGTCTCCTACTACGAGAGCCTATAGGATAAGAAGAATAAAGAAGTTTATTCGGACATCCGAAGGATCTGAATAAGAAAATTCTTTCAAGGAAGAGGACCCAGTCCTGGTAAAGGGGAATTTGGAATCCCAACTGGTATAGAGACCTGTGGCTGAGTCAACTGTCATAATTGCAACGGTTTGTTCCTATTCCTCTGGACGCTCTTGCCTAATGTAAAGGCAGGCGAGACCTCAGAGAAACCCAGAATGACAAAGGCTGGGAAGGTTGTCAAACTAGTAAAAACATTTCCTCTTAAAGAGGAAGCTGCTCCTACGATCTCCTTGGTCAGAGAACTCATGGCAGCAGTAACAAAAAGGACTACAGGGTGAGAATGGTCTGCATCCTGAGGAGGAAAGAATCTCCTAGCAATCTTAGCTGGAGTATAACCCACACAGCTAAACAGAGGAGAGAAACGATTCTCAGCTGACGGGACCTCAGTGTTATCCCATGCTGGAACCCAAACGTGTCATGGCGGGGACCCAGTCCACACCACCAAAAGACAAAAGGTGATTCTCAGCCTACGGAATTTAAGCATCGATCCTAGGCCGGAACCAAAACAAGTCATAGCGGGGACCTGATCCACATTGCCCGAGGACAAAGAGGGTGATTCTCAGCCGACAGGATATCAGCATAATCCTGGTTCGAAACCAAAGAGAGTTATGGCGGGGACATACCACACCGCCAAAGGATAGTACTGTAAAAATTAACTCTAGCACTCTTAAATAATACAACATCCATGCGAATGGAAATCCTCAAAACACGGAATGACTACAAGAAAGGCTAGGAAAACTCAAAAGAGTGTTGCAGCGCATCGCCACCTGGTACTATCCTCTTCCTCGAGGGGAAAGGTAGCACCGATACGAGCTACTACAACGAAAGAAGTGTCACATGCACAACTCCTTTTCAAAGGAGGACACTTAGTAAGCATCTAAGAGGGACGTGGTCCGCACAACCGGGAAAGTAGCACAACAACTCAATTCATAGGCCAAAGATGCCCCCCTGAACTGGAATTGGAACATGTATGTAAACCTGATGCAGGACAAGCTGTTGAATTCACAACAATCTATTCATGGTTCTCCTGGCCTTCCTGCATAATCGAGGGACAGATGGATCCTCAGGGGAATCAAAACAGAAAGAAAGCCGGGACAAAAGTTACACCGGTGATAGTAGTGGTAGACCTACTGCTAGCAAAAGGCTCACCTACCTATGGCAGGGAGATCCGTGAGAAAACAGAGGAACGGGTCTGGAAAAGACCGTTAGATGCTACGGCGCGTCGCAATCGAGCATCGACCACCTTTTTGCTAAAGAAGCATGCGTGATGCCAGCCACTGCAGTAAAAATAGTTCGATATACATGACTCCCCGTTTAAGGGGGGCACAGAGCAAAACATCACAAAGAACGTAAGAACAACTCAACATGCACATCTCCCCTTTTAAGGGGGACGGCACAGAGCAAAATGCCTCAGAGGGTGTAGAAACGACTCAATATGCACGTCTCCCCTTTTAAGGGGGAGGGCACAGAGCAAAATGCCTCAGAGGGTATAGGATCATGTAAGGTAATCCCACAAAAGCGCTCGAAGGAATTGAAAGTTCTGACACCTTCAGGAGCACAGACAACGCTCTGGGAGAAGGGAAAGGGTTCCCCCCGGCGGTAGCGATCGTACCCATCTTCCTGCTCTTCCGCGTCGTGGGGAAAAAAGGGACAACGATCAGAAATAGGAAAATGTTAAGAAAACCAATCATAAGATACAACGACATCAATGCTTGCGATAATGCAGCAACCGAACTATCGAGGGTGAGAGTAGGGACAGAATGCATCGAGTTGCTACCCCTAGCAACTGACACATGGAATGAAAATCAAGGTCTCACAAAAAGGCTCAATTGTGACTAAAAGAAAGTGAACCAGGTCACGATAATATGAGCGAATCTCCTAGTATGGAGAGAGGCTATAACCCCAGAAGCAAAACTCCAAGTATGGAGAGAGAGTAACCTCCCCGGTGGAGTCGCCAATTTTGCGAATACGCCGGGATCCGCAAGTCACCCAAGCGAAACTCCAAGTATGGAGAGAGAGTAACCTCCCCAGCAGAGTTTCCATTTTGTTTTCGTTTCTTTTTCTCTCTTTTATTTTAGAAGGAGTTGTCAGTCTGTCGATTGCCGTATACTTCCTGCATTCGAATAAATCTCCCTCCCGAATCAGATCAATGATTCAAAGAGGAGAGGAACCGAATAAAAAGGGACATATGTCAATGCGACAAACAAGAGAAAAAACAAAACGTGGAGAGCCTACGTACAGTAAACCTCGCAAGGATAGGTTAAGAGTGTCCGCCCAAACAAGATCGGGTGAAAGCACCTTAAACTGATATCCGCTAAAGAGTACCCACGTAGGCTACCCATAACCAGAGATTCAGGTGTAGGTGTCTGTTCTGGGGTCAAGAGCACTCTCAAGGGGACGTATTCCACTTGGTTAATTACATCTTGGGGGATACCCAAGAACAGTCTCGATAAAAGGAGTTTCTCTTGAATTATCATGAACCTGGGGTAATAAGTATTCAAAGGAAGGTTATTCCGTGCGGGAAACAGTCCCGATGCTTCAAAGCTCACGCTAAGCCATCAGGCAAAGAATGAATCTCTCACTTCTCAAATGGGTAGCGGCTCGTCGACACATGGGGCCCACGGAATAACCTAAATCATGTTGACGGGGATATCCAAACACGTCAAAGCACGTTCGGGCGATAAGGGCAGAGGACAAATCGTCGTATCCCAAATGGGCGGCAGCTCATCGGTATCGGGCTACCAAAATGATATCAACGAAGTCCAGGAGCGACAGGGCTTAAAGGGGCTCAACAAAAAGGATGGTAGAGTGATCCTAAAAGGTAGAGGTAACTGGGTCTGGGTACCACATACCCGTCATCCACAGCTACTAGGACCCTAAGTCTACCTGGTTGTGAAGGTAGTCAACCCAACACATCTTGAGATCCCCGATCAGCAATCCGTGAATTGCGTCGTCCACGGGAACCTCGATAGCCCTAAGGTAAAAGGAAAGAAACTCTATCCCATGACGAAAAAGTGGAGCTCCAAGAGGTGGGACTTATACATGCTAAAGTGGAAAGGATGCCTCAGGAAGGAAAAGAAAATGGGGTTCAGCTACAAAGCTGGAAACACTCCAAACAAAAGGACTTACACCCTGTCTGGGTCAGAGAGCCTTCTAACACCCTATGCGCACTAGACAACCACCTATAAAGAGGTATGTTGGGCCAGCCAGGTTGGAGAAGCACGGGGACTCCTCCTCGGGACATGCAAATATGAATGCAGTTATCTAGAGCGGTCCTTAAGTATTGTAGAGGCTCTATTAGTATATGCAGGAAATTAAATGTTGTAATTTTTAAATCCTGAATATTTTAATCCTAAATTTTAATTATCTTGAATATTTTATTTAGGATTTTGTAGAAAAGTTATAATTTTATGGTCCTTAATGAGCCTAGATTATATCGTGAAATCCCAGATAAACCACAGAAATAAACAAGAAAAACACATGCAAGTGCAGGCATACAATATGATGCAAAAAGCAAAACAGGTCAAATCAAAATAATAAAAGGCTGGTGTCGTTGGGTCGATAACATATCCCAGAAAGGAAAAAGGCGGCCAGACTCCGCATATCCATGCCCGATCCTAATTCTATACATCAATATAAAATGTAGAATTAAGATATGGGGCACGAGCATCTGCTCCTAGTCCCCTCCACGTGGTTCCCCACTAAATGTCTTGGAACCCGTGCCCGTATCTTATTTCTGCTACAGGACTCTCTTAGACTCTAAGAAGTACATAGGAGAATAAAGGACTCAATCCTGCATGAAAACAAGTGTCAGCGGGAAAGCTCACATGCGAATAATGTATCATGAGTCATGCCTTAAAAGTGGGGGAGCTATTAGCACCTATAAGCAGAAGGGTCAGAAATTATTAATTGCTCCCCCTATAACGGTACCTATGTGTGTGCACATAAATAGGCATGACTCCCTGCAGAAGAACACCCTAACATACTACCACACATATGCAGCATGCAGGTACACCACAAGCATAATGCAAAAAGAGAGATACCTGACTAGGGCAACCAAACCAGCAAAGAACAATAGTCAGGCATCAAAAAGACTACCTAACACCCTAAATCCTAGCATAGCACATCATCTAACGAAAAGTGTGTCAGTCTAGTATCTAAGTGCGGAGTAGGTCTGGGTATAGCATGACTTTGATGGGGTCATCATACCGGCCCCATCCTAAAGATCTGAAGGATCTAAAAGATGTCACGAAGAGAGGTGACATGATTTAGATCTTTTAGATCTTTAGCACAGTCATACTCGTGTCAATCCTGATGACTTAACTCGCATTGCTCACCGGGATCAACCCAGCAAGCAATGCTAGTTAAGGCATCGCGACCAACACAAGGTCACTCTCCTAACGAGCCTGGCTCGCTATCCATGCAAACATGCAAATGCAAATGCAATCAGTCATGTGACAGAAGTGATGAGTGTACCGTGAGGCAGTGACTCAGAAAAAGGTGGGCATGCCGTGGAGGCAGTGACCTGAACAAATGAGTGTGTCGTAGTGACAGTGACCCAAAGAGTAGGCGTGTCGTAGAGGCAGCGGCCTGAATGTGTGCCGAGGCGGCAATGACCAAAAGGGATGGGTGTGTCGTAGAGGCAGTGACCCGAAGAAAAGAGTACCAAAACGATAGTGACTCAGAGACAGTGGTGATTCTCACTAGGGAGCATCATCCAAATGCAGATGCAAATGCAAATGCAAATGCAAACACATATGGTGCAACATGCAAGCAGACAAGCATGTGATATTATGGAAAAGCAGACAAAAATGCAGGTGATCAATCGACCGAGCCGTGGTGGTCGGTCGAACCATGCTCACCGGGCCAGAGCGACCTATCTGAGCGAAGTGATATGCTCACCGGGTCGGGGCGGCCGGTCAGAGCGAAGTGAAATGCAACATGCAACAAACAAAAAAAATGCAATATACAACAAACCAACATGCAGATAGCAAACCGAGCTCGTGCTAACGATCTCACTTGGGAGACCTAAGATTTAAACCCTTGGATGTGCGGCACCGCCGCCTCTTGCTTTGGTGAGGAAATGTGGGGAGTTTCTCCCCGGATCTCCGAGGGGGAAACTCTCCACGGCATCACGAAATGGACTAGCTACAAAGCTTTTCCCATTTTCTGAACTCCTCCAGACATTGCAAAGCGAGCCAGCTACAAAGCTTATCTCGCTTTGCCAAGTCCGACCTCCAAACTTCTCCAAGTAAAGATGAGGAATCCAAAGCAAGGGGAGTGAGGGACTCCGGCCCATCGGGACTTGTGTTAATGCTCACAACACGAGGGGAGACACTCGGCTCTACGGGGGGGGGTATTTGGCCACGCACAGGAAGTCCTAACCTAAAGGCTGGCTCTAGGAAAACCAACGATCCATCACACAGCCACGTCGTCGCGCCGACCCACGCCGGCGCACGCACCCCGTATGGGCGATCGAACCCACATGCCTAGACTCCACTATTCCTAAGGCTGGCTAGGAGGTAGAAAGTCTCACCACCGTGACAGTTGTAGACGCGTTTCTTTGCTTGCTCNCAAGCCCGACCTCCCAACTTCTCCAAGTAAAGTTGGGGAATCCAAAGCAAGGGGAGTGAGGGACTCTGACCCATCGGGACTTGTGCTAAGGCTCACAACAAAGGGGGACACTCAGCTCTATGGAGGGGTATTTGGCCATGCACAGGAAGTCCTAGCCTAAAGGCTGGCTCTAGGAAATTCAACGATCCATCACGCAGGCACGTCGTCGCGCTGACCCATGTCGGCGCACGCACCCCGTATGGGCGATCGAACCCACATGCCTAGACTCCACTATTCCTAAGGCTGGCTAGGAGGTAGAAAGTCTCACCACCATGACAGTTGTAGACGCGTTTCTTTGCTTGCTCTGAGCTCGCCGACGTCCGATCCGTGCTTCAATGTATCTCGTAGGGCGTGCATAAGACAACAAAAATATGGGGGAGGCAGTGAGGTATGCAAAGTACATTTGATAGTCATCGCAATAAGTGAGAAATACAATTAAAATGTACCTTTAAGAGGAGAGGTCGCTCGATACGTCGATGTATGCCTAAATTACCCCGCTAGGAACCACGAAAACTTTGCATACGGATCTGATGCAACAAGCTCATCTACATTGTTCCTAAAAAATAGGAAAGTGTGCGACATGTTATCCGATGTTCCAAGTGCTTTTAGATAACAAAATAACCACACTTGTTTGATTGTAAATTGTGAAAGATCCGCCTTTGCTTAATCAAAACAGGAAAAAACAACATAAAATAATCTTAATATAGCTCAAGTCTCACTGTTTTGGAGTTCCACAAATTAGAGCATTAATCATGAAAGGACTCTATATTCATGAATCCAATTTATGGCATATAATAGAAGATTTAGATCAAGGATTTTACCAAAAATTTGAGCTCGCCCCATCTGCATCCATGGCCTCGGGTAGGAGAAGAAAATTATGGATTTCAGGTCTATGTAGATGCTCACCGATGGGGAGATAGGTCGGATAGGTGTCGCCGGCGAGGAAGAGAGGAAACCAAAGGAGACTAGCTGGAAGAAAAAAAATTCCAAAAATGGACGGCGGCCAGCTATAAACGGAAAAGCTCAGCGGCGGAGGAGAACCTCGGCGAGGTCAGCTACTCCGGCGGCCGAGAAACTCGCCGGCGAGGTGCCCGATGGTAGCGAAGCACTTCGGCGTACGTCTGGCCGGAGAGATGTGCCGCGGGGAAGGCTCTTCGGCAACGGTGGACGCTGGCGGCCTTGTTCGCCGGCGTAGGAGGTCGGCGATGCGGAGTTCCGGGCGACGAGGCTAGGTCTCGCGACCCTAGCGGCTGCGTGCGTTAGCTAGGGCTGGAGAGGGAGAGTTGTTTCCTTTTAGCCTTTTATAACGTTATTAATTATGATATTAATAATAATATAACGTTAATATATAATAATATATAATAATAAAATAACATTAATAATGTTAATAATATATATATATATATATATATAACGTTAACAGTATAACGTTACGTTAATGCGGTCTATCTTGCAATTCGGGGTCGCTTGAGGTCGCTCGAATCACCTTTCCAACGATCGGGCTAAAAAATAATAATTCGTGTATTTTAGACTCGCCCGCAAAGTTGTAGCGAACTGAACGTCCTTTCTTAGTAAAATCGACGTCCCGGACGTGATCGCGTAGTCCATTTTATCGTCCAGATCTGGACAACCTCGCTGATGATCGGGTCAATTCAAGTTAATTTCGCGTGTGACACGACATATAATATTTGTTGACCCGAACGAAGTCAGCCAACGTACCAAATATTGATCAACCTTCGCCTAAGTGAAAGCCAAAGCCTAGCAGAATGACTTTGGCTACGTGCTCCTCAACACGTACCAAAAAGGTCTAGGGTGGGTGTCTGAACTAACGGACGTCACGGACGGGCCGCAAGTTATCCCGAGTCATGCAGGTGGACACCCTACACTCGTGACATCAAAAATTGATGCCAACAAGTGTGGTAGTTAATTTTGCATGTGTAGTATAATAGATGTTGAGTAGTATTTTGTAATGTAATGTGATTTTTATTTTGCATTTTGATTGTAATTGTTTGTTTGGTATTGTGGTTGTGTTAAGAAATATTGTGCTTGTTTAATGTTTTAGTTTTATACTTATTTCAAAATTTTATTACCCAGAAATTTCTCTAATGATTTATATGTGTAGAAAGCTCCTAATATTATTGACCATGTGAAGTAGAAATTTTGAGGACTGTAAAATTTCAGAATGATGAAATGCCTAAAATACTGAAGTATGATTTATATTTAGAGTTTTTATTTCCACCTATATCATTTTATATTGAAAAATTTTAGTTTGGGGGAGGGAAGAAAAATATTAACTATTAGATATCCTCTATTGAATTATTTTCAAAAATAATTTGTATGATTTTATGTAGTGGATTTAATTCAGGTAACTATATTTTGTAGTTATTTAAATATTATGATAAATTTAAAGAAATATTTTTATAATGAAAATTAATTTTGTAACTTAAGATATTTTAGTATAAGAGAATAAGGCTATAGTTAACTATTTAAAGTAAGGGAAACTATATTTTGAAGTATTAAGAATCTGGAAATTCATTTAAGAAGAAAAGATTGGGGCTCAATGATGTAAAAACTATGAAATATTTATAAGGTAAATGAATGCTTTGAGTTTCAAATTTAGGGAAGGAAATGTGACGTTTAAAATCATTAAAGGCTATCTAGATATAGTAATCCTCACTTAAAAAAAGAAAAAAGAAAGGATTGAAAACAATCCGTGAAATAGGATTGAAAGCAATCCAAATGAAAAAGAGAAAAGAAAAAAAAAATATTATTGAAGCGAGGAGAAGCTTAAGGATATGCCTAATCAAAAATTAGTTTCACTAGACCTACCTAAAGGGAAAACCTAAATACATTCCTGAACTTATATTTATGGATTAGATCTTTTCATAGTAGTGTTCCCATGAAGTTGCTATCATTTGAATATTCTAAGTGACTTAATATTGCAGCATACAATCATTCTTGAAATGAATAGAAGACTAGAACTCTTAAACTTGATGACTAGATAATCTTGGAGCTATAGAGTTAATTTAATTAATTGAATTTTTTCTGAAAATCTCACTATGGTATTTATCTAAATAAAACTTATAGTATTTCTGAATTAAACTTAGTACAATAGATCATAACTTTTATGTAGTACTTAAATTATTTGAGGACAAGTAATAGTTAAGTTTGGTGGATTTTGACCAAAGGAAAATATGTTGAGATTTTCATACATATTTTATATTGTTTTTGATGATATTGCACTTTAAAGAAATGTATTTTTGATGTTTTATTGCAGGAATGATGAATTAGGGTCATTGGAGCAAAAAGATGCAAAAAGGAGCAAATTTGGAGTGAAAATGACCAAAATGTGAAGAATTGAACTAGGGCGTTGTTGACCTCATCTTTGGTTGAGGTTTAGTTTGTCCCATTTAGTAGCCTAGGGTCTAGCCATAGGACTTTTCCTGTTGACTATTCCTAAAAAACTAGATCTGGAACCCTCACCATTAGAAATTCTACACTCTTCTCCACTCAACTTGAAGTTCCACATATTTTGCTCTTAACCTCTAAATACTTAATAGGTGGGGTCACTGTGGGGGAAACTCAAGATGAGTCACCCTTAGTTGCTGGACCTCAGGGTTGACCCTGGGTGTTGGTCTGGAGCTAAGGCACTCACTACACTCACTATACTTATCTGCACTCACAATCACTCACAACCCTGAACTCAAATTTCTAGCCTAGATCCCTTGATTTTTTGGGATACTCATGTAGATGGTCCCCTAAACCTACTAGCCCTAGGGCTATGGTCTGGCTAGAACCACTACATAGAGGACCCAAAATGGGGTTTCCTTTGGTCCATGGCTTATTGGTGATGGTTGGTACCTCAACTCTACCAAAATACCCAGCTTGGCCTTTTACCCTTAAAACACCCCTTAATTACCAAAATACCCCTCTTGGGCTCAAAATCTCAAAAAATCCAAAACTTCCTAGAAAATCCCAATAAATCCCAAATATTTCCAATTTCATTTCTCTCAACTACTCCATGACCCAATTTGGCCAATTTGACCATCTTTAACCAAAATCCCCAAATTGCCCTTTAAAGATACAAATTTCCCAAATCCAATTCAAATGTCCATCAATTTGATCTCTATGGACCCCAATTTCAATCCCAAACTCAAATTATAAACCAAATCCAAGCTCAATTTGTCCATAATTTGAGCCCAATTCTGATTTGGGGCAAAACCTTAATTTTGACCAAATGACCTAATCTCACCAAATTGAACCCATAGCCTAGTCAATTAGCCTCAATTAATGTTGCAAAATCTTTATAACATTCCTATATATCAAAATCAACCATCAATTGACCTTGGTGAAGCCTCAAATCCATTTGATTTTGGCCTAAATCCAAAATTCCCAAATTTAGCCCCAAATTGGCTAAGTCCCCAATTCACCCAATTGATTGCCTTAACCTCCAAATTGGCATCCAATTCATGTTTAAAACTCTTCATAATTCCCTATTGACCATTTACAATAATCAATTTGGACTTAGCCCAAGGCTAACCCAAGCTAGACCCCAAATTTTGCCCAATTGATTGCCTTAACCTCCAAATTGGCATCCAATTCATGTTGAAAACTCTTCATGAGGCCCATATTGACCATTTAAAACAATCAATTTGGACTTAGCCCAAGGCTAACCCATGCTAGACCCTAAATTTCACCTAATTGATTGCCTTAACCTCCAAATTGGCATCCAATTCATGTTGAAAACTCTTCATGAGGTCCCAACTATTTACAATAATCAATTTGTACTTAGCCCAAGGCTAACCCAAGCTAGACCCAAGCCTAGACTGTTTGCCTTAACCTCCAAATTGGCATCCAATTCATGTTGAAAACTCTTCATGAGGTCCCTATTGGATTGCTTTAACCTCCAAATTGGCATCCAATTCATGTTGAAAACTCTCTTATAACAATCAATTTGGACTTAGGTCAAGGCTAACCCCAGCTAGACCCAAGCCTAGCCCAACATGACCAAATTGATTAAAGTTCAAAATTNAATCCCTAGCCTTCTTGGACTCCAACGAACGTGTCGAGCACCCCTGATCGAAGCCTCCCTTCTCAGAGCAAAGGCATAAAACTCCTCCTCATCCCGTGCTTATTTTGATTCTCCATTTACTTAAACTTGATTTCATGGTACCTTAGTTGTATAGATGTGTTCGTCTCGCTTAGACGAGTCCATAGGATCAAAACCAAAGTGATTTGTTTGAGTCTAGGCTGAGATCTTAAGGTTTTAGTCTGGACGGGCACGGGATCATTCTATCAGGGACGATGACGGGGAGTCGTTCGATCAAGCGTGTATCAAACGGACGGAGGAGATCGAGCCGGACGGCGCTTCGAGACATGAATAGCGGGCCGAGTCAGCAAGCTACGTGGATGGCGACGTCCAACCAGAGCGCGCCACGCATGCTTTCGGAGCCCTCGTAGGTTGAGGTGGCAAGCGCGGTTTAAATAGAAAAATAGGGGTATTTTCTTATTTATTTAATACCCTTAACTTCAAAAATACATAACTTTGTGTAGTAAAATCACAAAAAATAAAAATACTGTCTTGCTCAGTGAACAAAGGAGAATAATGTGGAATAATTTTCAAGCCCATTTGATGCATAAAATATTTTTAATTAATTAAATACTATTTGGAATCATTTGATTCTTCATGCATATTGTCACATCACCTTGGCTTGGAATTTTGACATATTGTAGCCTCTATAGGGGGGACATTCTCTGATTTTTCCAAAGTCAGATGAGGTTCCTATACAGAGATCCATATTTTTTAAGTTATTTCACATCATTTCCTTAAAATAATCAATTATGAAATCCCAAGAAAATTTTAGAAAGTCCACCATGACTAGAAAAACCTTTGGGAATAATTTCATAGG
>JXCR01144517.1:75516-104303 GCA_002079205.1 Phalaenopsis hybrid cultivar
TTTTTTTTTGTTTCCCTTTCATTTTGTGATGAACCATATAAAATTATCCTGAAAGATATGCATGGAAATGCAGCTCTGTATAGGTGGGGCATGGTACTGCAGCAGCGAGCTCATCTCCGTCGAAAGAACAGCCGGGAGAAGTCGAAGCTTCTGTATCAAGCGAAGTCCCTCTTCGAGGAAGTTCTCTCCATGGATTCAGATAATCAACTGGTTAGACATGCTCTGGTTTCGTGCAAATCGGAGCTCAACAACGACCAATTTTGAGCGTGTGGCAGATAATTCGATGAAACCTCAAAAGATCTGATCTCTATGGACTGCTCATTTCTTCTTAGAGAAATTTACATGCGTAGCACACATTTCTTATGGTTTTACATGTCTCACACCTAAACTTTCATATTTACTAATACATCATTTTGATACTTTAAAACTGTACGAAAATGTGTATTTCATTTTTAAAAAGTAATAATAGTACTATTTTTTTCGTGATATTAAAGATTTGAATATCATGAACCTAAATATGAAAATTTAGGTGTGAGATATGTAAATACATTTGACTTGTGTGCTATACATGTAAATACTCCCAAACTAAAAAGCATAGTGCAGTGATATCATTTTTTTGTGGAGAAAAATGTCAAAATAGTCTCCTGACTCTTTATAGGAGGTCATTGTAGCGTCGTCTAAAAGATTGTCAATTTAATCCACAAAACTATTTTAATATGGTTGGAAGCAGTCTTCAAGGACTAGTTTAGCCTACATTTGGGAAGTTTGTTTCTCAAATATTTTAAAGCAAATTTTGTTAGTCCTCAGTCAAGGTCAGGATATCTGATTTTGCAAATTTATAGGAAAATTGTAGCAGGATCATAGAGCTTGATTGGGCTGTAACTTTTCTGAGATATTCTGTGTAAATACTCTCAGCTGGATGAGTGTAGAGTTGACTTTTTATGGTGGTGCATTGCCTCTGATCAATGATAAACAAATATTGATTTTTGTTGATGGCAATGCTTGTGATGCTTCGAAGTTATAATGGCACGATTATGAACATGTTTCAGAGCACTGTCATTTTTAGATTTGGCCTACTAAGCTGATTATGGAATAACAGAATCTTAATTGAGTTGATCATTGTTGCTATCTTCATCCCTTGATAAGCTGTTATCTTAAGAGTTCAAGTGATATATTTAGGGGCTGTCTGATTTGCTGAAAAAAAAAATATAATGCAATGTATAATGGATATAACATATAGAAGGAATGTATTGTATTAGAAATATTTAGAGTTATTTGAGTTAGTGTGAAATAAATGAATAACATTATTTTTTTTTATTTGGTTTAAAGCAAAATTAAATTAGTGATTTAAGTTGGTTTGGATTAACCTGAGTTAAGTCGGGCTGATCTAAGATGGGTTTAAGTTGATTTGGGTTAGCTCAAGTTAGGTCGGGTTGGTCCAAGATGGGTTTAAGTTGATTTGGGCCAGCAGAGTTAGCTCGAGCTGATCCAAGATTGGTTTGGGTTAGCTCGAGTTAGGTCGAATTGATCCAAGATCAATTTTAAGTTGGTTTGGATTAGCTCGAGTAAAGACGGGTTGGCTCGAGAATGGGTTAAGTTGATTTGAGTTAGCCTGAGTTAGGTCGGGCGGACCTAAGATTGATTTAAGTTAATTTGGGCTAACCCAAATTAAGTCAGGTAAATCCAAGATTTATTTGGGTTAACCCAAGTTAAGTCGGATTGACCCAGGTTTAGTTTTAAGTTGATTTGGGTTAACTTGAGTTCGGTTCAGGCTAACCCGAGTTAGGTCAAGTGGCCCAAGGTTGCTTTAAGTTGTTTTAGGTTGATCAAAATTGAGTTTAAATTTGTTTGGGTTAGCCCAAGTCAAGTCAAGTTGACCTGAGTTTGGTTAAAGTTAATATGGGCTAACATAAGTTGGGTTAGGTTGACCTTAAGTTGGTTTGGGCTAATACAAGTTAGGTCGAGTTCACCTCGGATTATTTTGAGTTGATTTGGTTCAATGAAGTCTAGGTTGGATTATACTTGGGTTAAGTTGTAATTTAGGGTTAATTCTAAGTTGGGTTAGACTTGAGGTAGGTTGTAGTTTTAGGGTTTGGTTAGATCGTCTAAGTTGAGTTAGACTTTAGTTAAGCTTAAGATTGAGATTCAGTTGAATCAAGTCTAAGTTAGGTTAGACTTGAGTTAAGCTTAGGATTGAATCGAGTTAGGTCTAAACCATGTTAGATTGAAGTTAGGCAAACTTTAAAATTTAGCTGGATTAAGTCTAAGTTGGGTAGACTTGAGCGAGGTTGAGTTTAACTGAATTAGGTCTAAATTGGATTAGACCTAAGTTGTGTCTAGGGTTTGAATTGAGTTGATCCTAGGTCTAGGTTGTGTTGGACCTTGGTTGAAATAGAAGTTTTAGTTGATTTAGATCCAATCTAGATTAGACCAAGATTAGATTTAGTTCGGTTGGACCTAATCTAGGTTAAACCTTAATCAAGTCTTAATTTAGTTAACTCTAAGTTAGATTAGACCTAAGATAGGTTTAAAATTGAGTCAAATTAAGTCAGGTTTAGGTTGGATTATACCTAACTCAAACTAGAGTTAAAGTTTGAACTGGGCTAGGTCTAGGTTTGATTAGACCCGAGTTAAGTTCAGGGTCAAAATTTAGTTTGAGTTAGATTTAGACTAAGGCTAGACTTAAGTTGAGCTTGAAGTCACGTAGGTTGAGCTAGGTCTAAGTGGGGTAAGACCTAAATTACATTTAAGTTTGAGTTGAGTTAGGTTAGGTCTAATTTGGGTTAGACATAGGTTAAATTTAAAGTTGGTTCGTTAAGGAGATTTTATAATGATGAGGTTAACCTCTTAATGTCTTTATCAGGAAGTGATCCTAAGGTTTATGAGTTAATTTTTATAATTAACCTAGGTTTTGGAGACATCTTAGGCTAAAATGTAAAATTTACATTTTTACAATTTTGTCCCTAATGTTTTAACTTGTTTTTTTTAATTTTCAAAGGTTGATCTGTCATTTTAATATTTAGGCTTAAATTTCCTTTTTAATCTCAAGTTTGATTTATATTTTTCGGATTTATATTTAATTTTTTATAATAATTTTCAAAATAATTATAATTTTGATATAAAATTAACCATTTTGATGATAGGGAGGCCACATTACATTAGAAATATCAGAGAATGTCCCTTATAACAGAAGAAGTAATCCTTGAAAATTTCATATTTTTATATGTTATATTTAATCTTTTATAATTAAAATGTTTTCTAGGATATTAAATTAATTAAAAATTAAATATAAGTCAATTATTTTTATTATTTTTCCTCTGTTCACTGAGTCCATTGATATTTTTATTTTATTTTTTGTAATTTTTCTGTGTAAAGTTTTGAATTCTTAAAGTTGGGTTGCATTTTCTGGAATTATTTAATTCAGAAAATCCAGATTTTTCTACTTATCCAAGTTGGTGTCGTACCAGCCTTCTACGCGTCGAGCTCCTACCCGTTGTCGCGACATTCATTGTGCTTTAGACGTGGGCATTGATGTGGTCCGCTGTCTGAAGTTCAATTCCGCATGATCCACTGCCTCGACGCGATACCCATCGTCCATTTAATACACGGAAACAGACGACATCCGTTCATCGTCCCCACGGGATAGATAACCAAGAGTCATCCGCAATTAAACCTTACGATCTCGCACGATACTCACCAAAATCACATGAGATTTGTTTTAATAGTTTCATTTAGGTGAGAGGAACCTATCTATACGATTAAGTGGACTTGCATTGTTCATTTTCTTCATAGAAGACCGAATCAAGAGCCAATTTAGGGATTTTGAATCCATACCTTGTCTTAAGAGGTGGGGCCTCGATTGGGCTTAACAAAGACGATTGCCTTGATGCCATGCAACTTCCCCTTGATTTAATTTTCTTTGAAATTGGTCCTAGCTATGAGCTAGACCAAATTGTGGCTCGGGTTGGTGCTGAAGTGAGTTGGGGGTGCGAGAAGCTTGGGTTTTGATTGAGGGAGAGGTTTTGTGACCTTGTNAGACTTGCATTGTTCATTTTCTTCATAAAAGACCGAATCAAGAGCCAATTTAGGGATTTTGAATCCATACCTTATCCCAAGAGGTGGAGCCTCGATTGGGCTTGACAAAGACGATTGCCTTGATGCCATGCAACTTCCCCTTGATTTAAGTTTCTTTGAAATTGGTCCTAGCTATGAGCTGGACCAAATTGTGGCTCAGGTTGGTGCTGAAGTGAGTTGGGGGTGCGAGAAGCTTGGGTTTTGATTGAGGGAGAGGTTTTGTGACCTTGTGAAGCTTATTAGAGATTTAGTTTAGAGTTTTTGTAGAGTTGATGTCAGGGTCGTAAAAAAACCTAGATTTCAGAGATAAAATTAAGACTTTGTGGTGGTGAAGATGGTTTGAGATTGGTGGGGAAGAGTTGCATAGGTCTGTGGGAGTGTTTTTGTTGTTGAGGACTGAAGGTTTAGGTGGCTGACTAGGGAGGTTAGTGCATGTAGAGTTCTCTGGTTCACTCCTTTTATAGCCCTTGAGAGGCCATGAGGGGAGTTCCAGTGTGCATGGAAGTGTCTAGCTGATCCTCAGAGGATGTGCAGAGGAATGGAAATGAGTTGGGCAGAGGTAAAGATGCCTTTCTCCATTTTTGAAGCTCTTTGACCATGGAGGCTCCAATGTGGAAGAAGGTGCCATGCCCAAGGTGTGAGGGGAATGGGAGAGATTTTGGTGTGGTGGCTGGGTTTAAGAATAGTTTGGTTTGACCCACCCATGAAGTGATTTGGGTGGGTTAAACCTAGGTGCCATGTGGTGGCATTTTTGTTAAATGTACAAAGGTTGTCTTTCAAAGTTTGAATTTAGGTTAGATTAATTTATTTTAATCTTTTGTGTCATCCATGTGTCTTGGTGGGTCATTAGGGTCATGTTTGCATCATATGTGTCATGAATAACCCATGGAGAATCGGTCATGGGCTCCCCTATGAAATCTTGAGTTTTTGGGTTTAGTGTTAACCTAAATGTGTTTAGGTTTAGCCCATAAGTTTAAGTTTGATGGACCCTTATAATTAGCTTAATTAAATAATTAGGTTAATTATAAAGGATGCCTCTCTAGTGCAAATTTGATCCCTAAGTTATTTTAGGTCTTAATCACCTTAAGCTTTATTGAGATGAGCTCAATTGTTCCATGATTGACTCAAGTTGATTTGGGCCAAATTGGGCTCTTGGTAATTTCAATTTCTTGGGGCTAAATTGATGTGTTTGGGGATTTTAGGGTTAACTGGTGTTGGGAAGGCTTTAGGTGAGACCAATGGTTGATTTTGGTGAATCTCTCCTCTCCCTTTGAATTTTGATGTTTAGGACTTTTAGGGTCTTGTAGGGTAAGGTAGTAAGAACTCCTCATTGGCCTAAGCCTAGCCTCTTATATGGTGGGCTTTTCCTAAGTCAATTAGAATCCTAGGGATATTCAATGTGTCCTTAGGGGAATTCCTATAGTTTTGAGTTTCGTAGGTAGCCTGGAGCATCTTCCACCTATAGTAAGTCAACCTGGGCTTCCATAGGCTAGATCATTAATCATGTCAACCAAGGCTTGATGATTTGGCTTAGCCTCAGGAAACCCTAAGTGAGTGTAGGATTGGATAGAAGTCTTATATGGGTAAGTCCCATCTCTAGTTATCTAAGAAGGTCACTAGGAAGCCCTAAGACTAAACCCTTGGTTTCTATAGAGAGAGAGGAGGTCTTCACAAAGGTCAGGTCAACATATGGACCTCTAATATGTGTGGTGTACCCAATAGGAACGTCGCACAAATTGGCATTGACCGAACTGGCCAATGAGGTTCGCAAGTCGTCCTAGTAATCCAGAGGTTAAGCTCTTCTTTGGGGAACCCTAGGACAAAAGGCTTTCCATGGAAGACTAGATTTGAGTCAAATTTATCAATGGGGATTCTTAGAACCAAAGATGTCCTAGGAAGATCAGGTTGAATTTGATTGTAGATGTTGTTGTTGCATTTGTTCATTGTTATTTGGTTAATTAGACAAAAGCTTTGCAGTGGGTTCTTTAGGCAAGAGTTGCTTCAAGATAAATTAACTAGTATGTAGAGGAAAGCTTTAATCAAACTAAGGGGGTCTTAGTTCCACTTCATGAACTAGTCGGGGAGAATTAGAGTGGAAGGATGTCGTATTCCATTAAAGAAGATTATATACCAATCCTCAGAAACTAATGTCACGTCCCTGTCTCATTAGGAAGGAATGTCGATGGGCTTACATTCTGACTATAAGGAGAACAGGTAAGCTAGAGGAAAGTCGTAATTCCATTTTTAAGGAGGACCTTGCATCCAACTAGCGAGAGAAAACAGATGTCATATTCCATTGAAGGAGGTCTTATACTAATTAATGAGAGGTTGATGTCGTGTCTCTGTCTCATTAGGAAGGAATTTCAACGAGATTACATCTTAACTAAGAGGAAAACAGGTAAGTCAGAGGAAAGCCGTGATTTTGTTTTAGGAGGGTCTTACATCTAACTAACAAGAAAGAACAGATGTTGTATTACATTAAAGAAGGTTTAGACCAATTCTTAAAAGGTCAATGTCATGTACTTGTTTAAATATGAAAGAATGTCAATGGGCTTACATCCTTACTAAGAGGCAAACAGATGAGCTAGAGGAAAGCCATGATTTCGTTTAAAGAGGGCCTCACATTCAACTAACCAGCTAGAAAGGTGTATTTTAAATGTTTGTTAAGTATAAGTGACTATGAGGAACTTGTACCTTTCCCACTGTTGTTTAGTTTGTGTTTTTGGAAGGGTTATTTTGAATTTCATGGTGTTTTAATTGTTTGCTATGTATAGGCCACCCTAAGAAAAATACACATTGCCTATTGTTTTTTAGTTTGTGTTTTTGGTTAAGAGTTGTTTTATTTTATGTATGTCATTTTGCAAGGCACCACATTGCCTATTATTTTTTAGTTTGTGTTTTTGGTTAAGAGTTGTTTTATTTTATGTATGTCATTTTGCAAGGCGAGGTGCCTTGCAAAATGACATACATAAAATAAAACAACTCTTAACCAAAAACACAAACTAAAAAACAATAGGTGTTTTTATAGGCCTTTCGGGTCTGCACGGGAAGTTGTTAAGAGTTTCTTTTAATAGAACCTTGAATCATGGCAAAAAAAAGTCCATTGCATTTTTTTTAAATGTCTAATGATACAATAATGTCAACATCATCACAAATAGATACATTGAACAATTTGTGGATCATGTCTTGCTTCCATCTATATGTGCTACAGCAGTTTTTAGAATTCACGCTTCTTTGCTCTCTCCCCCCCCCATTTGCACCACAGGATCGACTGAAAGCACCTTGCACTCTGAGGTACTATCGGAAACAAGCTCTTTCAAGTACCCTTAGGTGTCGGGGTGTTAATATGGTCATGATAACTTCAGGGGTTCCAGGCTCTGGAGCTCTGGTCTGGTTGAAAGCCTACAGGGCGCTTCTCCAGATGCATTCGCCTCAGTGTAATGGAAATCCTCAGTTGATTTACTCTTGGGATGCAGTGTTTGTCATGTGACCCCATTACCTTGTAGGATGAGGATAGATCCGAGGGGATGGGTATCTTTACCGAGCCCTTGAACACCTAGGTCCTCAAATTTATAGTTCTCTCCAGAACATAATGAAGCACTCACTCAACAACGAGATTGTACAAAATGGTCTCTCAAAATCACAGTGATCAATGTGGGGAGGAATACAATATCCTTCCTCGTAAATATTGATGATACAACTATTAGAAATACAATCTGCAGGCATCACGTGCTAGGACATACGTCTTTTGATTATTTATATTATTATTGGTGGCATCAGATCGACTCAGTCATGCCGAAGAATCCATGGCGGATTCCCATCCTTGTTGATGACAAAGTCTTAAAAGCACCCGTACCAGATTGTGATTCTGCCTTTGTCCCTCTTCTAGAGGCTAGGCTCAGAATATGTCATATTCTCTCTATATCCGGCCTGACCTCTATCACTAGCTTTCATCACATGTTGAATAGTAATGTTATGTTCTTCTACTGAGAAAATATTAGAAAATATCTATAGGCCTTCAAGCATGTTGATTCTCTGGCCATTGACTCTCTGTGAGTGTCAGAAATACTATCGTCGGACTGCTTGGATGCGTTCTAGTTCCTCCTTTGAAAAAATTTGTAAGGTGGTAGGCTCCCTCGGCGTGAGTGGGTCTATCAACTGCATGGTATACATGCTTGGAGCAAAAGCGTGTCTCTCGAGCTTATCTTCCTCCAGGTTAAAGTCCTTGATCCTGAGAATGGAGCATGCCTCTCCAGAGCTGTACTTGTGCACTTGAAACTAAACTCGAGTAGTTCCTCTTCCATCGGTTGTGGCGGTAGTGTTTGCCTTTGCTATTCTTCTAACCTTTTCATTCATTTATTTATGTTCCTTCATTGGGTACGAGACAACCCAGACTTTATCTTGGTCAGGTCTGCCATCAAATTGTCCACCAAACCTTGCCTCGCGGTGACAACCTCGAACTTAAGCCCATTCCCACCGTTCAGTCTATTAGTTGTCTCTTCAAGCTTTGTCTCAACTGACTCAATCTTTCTCTTTACATATTTTTGTTGCGGAATTAAAATACAGGACAGGTTTTGTTCCTCCGTCCTCCTCTCGATCGACTATCAAGAGTAGTGAGTTGTTGTAGAGCATCTCCATCTGTTCCATGTCGAGATCGAAGTGGATCACAACTCCCTTCTCAACACATTGGCAGTCCAAGGCCAAGCAAACACCGCTACAAAATGTGAAAACCGACCTTCCCTATGATATTCTCCTGCAAACAACACGCTGAATGTCAGAATACATGTTTCAACTTGTCATAATCATTTAAATTTCATTTGTTGTCATACGTTTACATGTTCATGCATTTATCTCGTTACGTTATATTTTGTTTGTTGTAATTGGATTTTGTTTGTCGTTAAGGAGAGAGATTTGTGGACAATAATACAAAGAGTGATAAAGGCTTTTGAAAGGAGAGCTTTAAATTCAAAAGCGAGATTTGGTCAAAATAGATTAAGTACATTTTTTGTTTTATTCATTTGTTTCAAATTACCCCAGTTTACAAATAGAGCATTTTTATGTTGCGTAATATTTTTCAAATAACGCCCATTGATTGAGAGCATAAATCTTTCTCCTTAGCTGTTAATCAATCAATAGGATCCCATTGAGCACGTCTTTTCGACAACGAACAGGCCCTCCTATGTTCGTTCAAACTTCCTACCTATTCTGTAGTGAGAAAGAATAGGTCTTCAAAGTACCGATTCCAACTCACCAGTTCAGAATGTTCTTGGACGAACCAGTTTGTCGTGGGCCCTGGTCATTTTTGCTTGGTACAATTCCAAGCTTTGTTGAGCTTGTAAGCGTTTGCCTACCAAACTATTAAGTTCTTTGAGTCGTAGCCTTGCATTCTCTTCTTTTGTTATTCTGTTAGTAATTGCTACTCTGAGAAATGGGAGTTTCACTTCAAGCGGAAGTATAACTTCATACCTATATACAAGAGCAAAGGGCGTTGAGTGTGTTAGTGTCCTGAACGTGATACGATTGGCCCACAAAGCTTCTGACAGCTGCGCGTGCTATTGTCTTGCGTTGCTAGTTAATATCTTTTTCAAAATCTTAGCCAAAGTCTTGTTGAAGGCTTTAGGGTAATAGTTGTCAAATATCTTCAATCTATCTCATGTCTTCGAACAAAGCTGCTTATTTTTGTGTTTTTGAAGGTTGTAACATTGTCAGAAATTATCCTGTAGGGTATCCCAAATTTGTAGACGATTTGATCCTTAAAAAACTGTAGTACATGATTCGCTTTGACCTCTTAGAGCAGTACTGTGTCTGCCTATTTGGAGAAGTGGTTTGTGGCAGATAAAAAAATCGATGGCCTTTGGAAGATGGAAGGTCTATAGGGCCAACTATATCTATGCCCCAACACTCAAACGACCATTATGTGATTGTCGGGTTTATCACATTTGGAGATTGGTGTAAGACAACTCCATGCACTTGACATTGGTGACATCTTTTGGCAGTTTCCAGACAATCTATCATCATTACCAGCCAATAATATCCAAGCCTTTCTATTTTCATCTTCATTTTTAGCTCTGACTGGTGTGCACAACAAAGACCCAAGTGAACCTCTTTAACAATTTCTTGAGCTTCAGACTTGCTCAAGTATCATAACAATATTTGGTCGAAAGATCTGCGGTAGAGGACACCATTTACTAAAGCATAGGACAGTGCCCGCTTCTTGATTTGGTTTGTTGTGGAGTTATCCTCTAGTAACTTCCTAGTTTGCGAACATTCAACAACTGTCCAAGTCTTTTTTTTCTTCCTCAGCACCTACTATTGTTGTATCGACATCGATTTTATGAAGGTTGTCCATGTCTATCCATGAGAGAACTTGTAGTCCCTGCACTGAAATTGGGATATAGCCTTCCTCCGGACAGGAGAACTCTTTTGCAAACTTTTTCAGAACACTTGCTAATGAGTTTTCTTGCCTCGAGACTCTGAAGAGTGTAATGTTTGGAATCTGTTTCAATAGTTTCATTGTGTAGCACAAGTACTACCCGAGCTTTGGCTTTAGAACTTTGTACTTTCCAACAACTTGGTAAACTATCAATTTGAAATCTTTGTAGATGTGAATGTCCTTGATTTCCATTAGAATCGTGATTTCAAAGACGGTTATGAGTGCTTCAAATTCAATCTCATTATTTGTACACGACTCTGTCAGGTGGTAAGAGAATGACAACATCACTCGATCTAAAGTGATGAAGACCATCCCTACTCTCGCTTTACCGAGTACGATTGTTTGGGTTTTTTGTCTTTATGTGCGGATGAAGATTCGTCGATGTACATTTTCCAATGTCGAACGGCGGGGTCTTCCAACTCCATTATTTCTTTGTCGGGCATGTCGTTAATGAGAGGGGACCCTGTCGGTATTGGATGCACTGCTAGGAAATCTGCTAGTACTTATCCCTTGATGACGCATAGATGCACAAACTTTATGTCAAATTAAAGTAATATCATTGCCCACCTTGCCAATCTTCCAGAAAGCGTAGGTCAAATCATCTAGTCTGTAGAGGGTTGACCCTAATAATGGTCACCTTATGAGAGATCATGTAGTGCCTTAGCTCTTGAATGACACAGATCAAAGCTAAGAAATGCTTCTTGATTGAAGGATACCTTATTTCAGTTGGGATTAAAATCAGATAGTGGAGTGTATTTTCCTTACCCTCGCCATTGACTTAGGCTAGCAAGGATCCAAGAGAGTAATCTAAAGTCGTAGTGTAGAAGATTAAGTATTTTCCCGAGATAAGGACTGCTAAAACAGGAGTTTTGATGCTTTTAAAAACATGTTGGCATTAATCACCTCACACAAATTTGGCATTCTTTTTGGTTAAGGTGGTGAGTCGTTGACACCTATCTGACAAATTTGATATGAAGCATCTTATATATGACAACTTTCCTTAGAAAGATCGTAGAGACAAATTCTTCAGAGGAGGCATATTTAAGATTGCTTCAATCTTAATAAGATCAATTTCAATCCTACGATGACGAACAACAAATTCTAAAAACTTTCCTAAGGTGACACCAAAGACGCACTTTAAGGGATTCATCTTAACATTAAATTATCGTAATCATTCGGAGATGATTCTCAATTTGTACACATGGACATCCTTTTATTTGTTCTTGAATACTAAATCATCCACATAACACTCGACCTGGATGTAGATGAGTTTATTGAAAATTCTTATCATAACCCCCCGATATGTAACACCAACATTCTTAAGTCTAAAAACATTACCTTATAACAATAAATCTCGTGGGGTTTTCTAAAGATTGTATTTCACTTATCTTCCGAGGACATCTTGATTTGATTGTAGCCTAACAATCTGTTCATAAATGAGAAGACTGTGTGTGCCGACGCAATATCCACCATTAACTATCGATAGAGGAAATTTTTTTTTTGGACAGGCTTTATTCAAGCCTTTAAGGTCAACACAGGTCTGAATTTGGTCATTATTTCTTTATTGACACTATATTGGCCAACCAAGTTTGGCACTTTTCTTCTTGGACAAAGTCAACATCCATCAATATCTTGACATCAGCTATGACCGTTGTTCTATTTCCAAGCGCATTCTCGTTGGAGCTTGCTTTACCGGAACTATATTTTGATCCAGTTCGAGCTTGTGGACTACTGCTTCTGGTCTGAGCATTTCATCGTAGCTCCAAGTGACACAATCTTTGTATTCTTTTTGCAATTAGATTAGTTCTTTTGCTTTAATATTGCTGAGTAACAAGCATATGAGTATTGGTCTTGGGTTCTCTGCAGTTCCCATGTTAACTTCACTTAGCTCGTCTACTGTTGATTTAATTTTTTTTTTTCAAATTCCGGTGATGCATCTTCAATCAAAGGTTCTTCAGAATTATCACGTGTTTCTGCACATNCTGTCGTTGAAATCCTAAATACAAAAAATTATTTCATATAGAGTGTCTGATCTTCATCGTCGATTATCACAATGATATATTTCAGTGGGCTTCACTTCTAATTTTTTTTTTAAAATTTAATTATAATAATTAACAATCAAAATTAGATATCGCATATATCTCTGCACGTGATGTCCGAAATAATTTTTCTTTCATTACACTGTAACAATGATAGAATATTCATCGTTCCTTCAAAATCTTTGTATGCGGCGCACGTTGGGCCGAATTGATAATGCGGACTGCAAGAATTAATACAGATGACCCAACATATCATANACGGAGTGTCTGATTTTCATCGTCGATTATGATAAAGATATATTTCAGTGGGCTTCATTTTGAACTCTTTTTTTTTTAAAATTTAATTAAAATAATTGACGATGAAGATCAGACATCACATATATCTCTGCGTGATGTCCGAAATAATTTCTCCTTAATTACACTGTAACAAATGATAGAATATTCATCGTTCGTTCAAAATCTTTATATGCGGCGCACGTTGGGCCGAATTGATAATGCGGACTGCAAGAATTAATACAGATGACCCAACATATCATACTTGAAATGACTATAATGCCCCAAGTACATTAGCTAAAGAGTGCATTTTCGTCAAGTGAAAAAAATCTTTGCGGTGGAGCCCGCTTGTTAATCCTTGTACCTAACGGATAAGGCAGGCGCTCTCCAATGCGGATAAGGAACCGTTTCACCCCATCGGCACCGCTGAGATATTCGTGCGGGTGGCTCGGGTTGATTTATGTGTCAAATTTAGAGTGAAAGTTGTCAGCTTATCATCTGAATTTTGACGCGAAGGACTTGTCACCGCCACGTGGCATTTCACGAAACCGATGCGCTCTTTCGCTCCAGAAAGCTAAAGAGAGGACTGAGCGAGACCGATGACAGTGGGTGAGAAAGGGTAAAGCTAGGGTTTTCAGAGGCGGGGGGGTAGGTTTCGGGAAGAAAGGGTTTTGGGTTTTAATCTCAGCTTTTTTCTGGATGATTTTTGGTGGAGATGTTTATGGTTTACATGCGGAAATCGTTCAAGGACTCACTCAAAGTTCTCGAAGCTGACATCCAGCACGCCAACTCGCTGTAAGTGGTTTACTGTACTCGATCGATCAGTATTTGAGGATTGGCGTTGGTTAGGGGAAGGGTTGGTTTCTCATGTAGGCGTTTGTTTCTCTTGTTGTATTNAGGACTGAGCGAGACCGATGACAGTGGGAGAGAAAGGGTAAAGCTAGGGTTTTCAGAGGCGGGGGGTTAGGTTTCGGGAAGAAAGGGTTTTGGGTTTTAATCTCAGCTGTTTTCTGGATGATTTGTGGTGGAGATGTTCATGGTTTACATGCGGAAATCGTTCAAGGACTCACTCAAAGTTCTCGAAGCTGACATCCAGCACGCCAACACGCTGTAAGTGGTATACTGTACTCGATCGATCAGCTCCGTTTCTTTCTCCTTTTGTTCCATGTGTATTTGAGGATTGGCGTTGGTTAAGGGAAGGGATGGTTTCTCATGTAGGCGTTTGTTTCTCTTGTTGTATTTTGGAGGACGTACTGGTTGTTTGCAGCTCGAATTTTCTGTTCCTGAGTAGAAATGTTTCCTTATTTTTCTTTGAAGAAATCAGTGAGGATCTGCAGCTACTTTCTTTCTGCTCCTTAAGTTTCTTTTAGTTGTCAATATATTGTTTCGCCTAAGAAACCGATTGAGTGGATTTTGTTAGGTTAAATGAGTTATGGTGGTGTTTAGAATCTAAAATTTTATTTTGTAGATGCGTGCCCATTTTTAGTTAGTTAATGGACTGTCTTTTTGAAATTACATGTACAGAGAGCGATATAAGCTGCTTCTCGTATTATATTTGATGCTTGAGATGCTCTTGAAAATTGTCATTCGATATTTTGATTGTGGAGGCGTGCAATTTTTTAATATCCTGAAAATGTTGAACTTGGTGATAATTTTATTTATGCCGCGTTAACGCATTGTAGATTCTTTTTCTTGTCTACTATAATGGTCATTTATGAAGGAAAGCATAAAAGTGCGAAAGGGAAGTGAAGCAATTGAAAGAGATTTGGAAAGAAGTAGTATAAATTTTAGTAGAAGAAGCACTTGATGTTCTGACATTCATGTTCATTAATTCTGCAATTACTTCTTATTGGTCACTGTTGATCTGCCATTTCTATTTTAGCTTGAATGTTGTGTTATGATTTTTAGTTTTTTTTTGGCTTAAAAATGTAATTTTTAACCTTGCCATAGTTATGAATACTGATTATTTAAAGATCTGGATGAGTGAATGGTGTTTTTTAGATTGTTTTGAATTACAATTCTCTCTCTAGTCATCATTGTCATGGTTAAGTTTCCATGATTTGTGTTTATTCCTTTGCATTGAATTCTCAATTGCTAAGGTGTTTTTCATTACCATTTATCTTGAAACTTGTATGGCTTATTTTTTACTTTTCCTTTTGATTAGTTTTTCGCAATTGCAGTTGAACTTTCAGTATTTATTTAGTTCTTATTGCAATCATACTAAAAAGCACAAGTAAAGGAAATACTCGTGGATTTCTACAGTTCATATTGTGCTTTGTTTTTTTATTTCCACTCTGTAAACTATACTTCGCTGAAATTCTTTGTTCGTTTATTACTTTTAGGAAAATTTACGTACATACCACTCCACTCCTATCTATTTACGTATGTAACTCCTAAATTTTAATTTTTAAATGCATACCACTTTACTTTGCATGAAAAGATGTGTTATACTTTTTAAAAGTTAAAATGGCAGTATTTTTGATGTGGTATGAAAGAAATTGAAGGTAAAAAAATAAAAAATTAGTTATTTCATTTAGCATATGTGTTTAAATAATAAAGTTTTACAAATAAACCCGATAAAACTCTCTTATTACACATAACCCTCAACACCCCCCTCAATTCGTGCAAAAGATATTCGCTTAGCCATCTTGTCACATAATCTAGCTAACTCCACTGAGCTAAGCCCTTTAGTGAGGTAATTAGTCAGCTGCTCTCCAGTGGCTACTTGACTTAGTTTCAACATTCGTTATTTAGCTTTTATCAATCTCCACATGCTTGATTCTATCGCGTTGCACCGGGTTGTTAACAATGTTGATTGTTGACTTGTCACAACACAACTTCATTTGAGTTCTCTGATTCACTTTGAGTTCAACCAATAAGGTTTTCTACCACATCACCTCTGCAACTCTTAATGCCATGAACTTGTATTTTGCCTCTGTTGTTGATATTGCTACTGGTTGTTTCTTGCTCTTCCATGAGAACAAGTTACCACCTACAAATATACAATATCTTGTTGCGGATCGTCTATCATCAACATGACTTACCCAGTCAAAATCATTAAAGCCCTTTACATGTCCATTCTCCCTGAATGTCAATCATTTCTCTGGTGCAATCTTCAAATACCTCGAAATCTGATACACTGCATCCATATGACATTTCCTTGGATTGTGCATGTAGCGGCTCACCACACTCACTGTAAATGAAATATTGGGTCGAGTGTGACATAGATAGATCAGACGGCCCACAAGCCTCTGGTACCTATAACGATCAACTAAATCACCTGCCTCTGTACTGAGTTTGACCTTCTGATCAATTAGAGAGACTGTAGACTTGTACCCTCACATACCTGTCTCCGTGAGGAGATCCAATACATATTTTATCTGGGATAGGACCATCTCCTCGGGTCATGGGCAACTTCAATTCCAAGAAAATATTTGAGCTTTCTAGATCTGTTACTTCAAATTGCTTCCCAATCTTCTCGTCAATTAAACAATCTCTGTCTCATCATCACTAGTGATAACTATGTCATCCACATACACAATAAGTATAGTATTATGACCCTCATGTTGTTGAAAGAACACTATGTAGTCTGCATTGGTCTGTTGATATCTCATGCCAACCATGGACATTCTAAACTTATAAAACCAGGCTTAAGGAGACCGCTTTAAGCCATATAGTAACTTCTGAGCCTACACACCTTGCCCACTGTCTGAGATGGACTGAATTCTGGTGGTATCTCCATATATGCCTACTTCAGTACATCCCATTAGTGGAGTCTTCATCCGCCATTCACAGCCAGAGAAGCCAATGTCCTTACCGTTCTCACCTATGCTATTGGTGCGAAAGTTTCATCGTGGTCGATGTCATACGTCTGACTGTACCCTTTTGTCACTAGTCGTGTTTTGTATCTCTCTACCTTCCCTTCTGGAGTTTGTTTTGCTATGAAGATTCACGTTCATCCAGTTTCCTTCTTTCCTACTGGTAGTACAATCTCACATGTTCGATTTTTATCAAGAGCTCTAAGCTCTTCATGCATCATCGTTTTTCACTTGAGATCTTCTTTGACATCCTGCCAACACTTGGGTATAGAAATAGAATCCAATGATGCAATGAATGCTTCATGAAAATGTGAGATGTTAGACTAAAAAATAAAGTTCGCAGTATCGTGTTTCGACCCAAAATGATCAGGAGGATGTCCTTCATTGTTGCGGGAGGTTATCCTTAACGTTGGGGGGTAAGAGTTGACGGAAGAGGAATAATAGCACCTTGGATCTTTGAATCAAAGGTAGATGGTGCAGGTGTCTCAAGATTTGGGGAAGACCGAGACAAGAAACTTGTCGGCATTGCAGACTTTATTCCCTTAGTTTGTTTCTTCCTTCGTGTTATACCCTTAGCTTACCTTCAGCATGAATCCCTTCACCTCTGGGGTCAGTTTCCTCAATTTCCATCTCCTTAGATGATTCATCACACATCACATGACATGACATTGCTCCCACTTGCACCACTCCATCACTACTACTACTCGCTCTCATTTGCCTTATATCTCTAGTGTTTGTTGAGTCACCAAAGGGTAAATTCATCTTTAGAGTGTAGCATGGTTCAAACCCTCTGAATGACACATCCATACCCACAAGAGCCTATTCTCAATCGGACTCCAACAGACATAACCCTTCTAAGTAGCAGAATAACCCAAAAACACACATTTCACAGCTCTGGGTTCCAACTTTTCTTCAGATAGTCTGCTGTCTTTCACAAAACATACACATCCAAATAGCTTCAAATAAAGAATCGCACCATTTTCTTCTTTCAACATCTGATAAGGAGACTTCCACTCCAGTATTCTTGAGAGTATCCTATTAATCAATTGAGCGACTGTCAACACTGCTTGCCCCCATAAGTGATGTGTGACAGTCATTGTCATTATCATGCTTCGGGCTACCTCTAGAAGATGTCGATTCTTTCTATCTACTACTCTATTCTATGTTGTTTTGTATGGGCATGTGGTTTGGTGTTTATCCCCTCGGCTGACAGGTAGTCTTTAAATGTTTTGTTTATATATTTTGTCTCATTATCAGATCTCAGTGTTTTCACTAATGTCTTATATTTGGTCTGAATTGTCTTGTGGAAATATTTATAATTCATCAAGAATATCAACGTAACGCAAGAAAAGTAATCAACTAACATAAAAAATTGATGATAACTATTCATAGAACTAGTAGGACGTGGCCCCCATATATCAGAATGTATCAAATTAAATACACCAGAGCTCCTCTTTTCAGGGCTGACATAAGAGCTCCTAGTGAACTTGCCAAACTCACAAAAATCACACAAGTTTCTCCTCTTTTGCCTTTTCATACATAGATGGATACAACCGACTCAATAAACTAAAACTATAATGTTTCATATTGTGATTTAGTAGTAACAAATCCTCGGCATTCCTCCCAGATTCTCATACTGCAACACTTTATACCTTTGATGTTAGAGCTGAGTTCATCCCCTCTCGGTCCAAGTACCTGAGTCCACCATGCCACATTCCAGTCCCAAGTGTTTGGCATGTCCCTTTCTCTTGAAATATCACCCGAGGAATAAAAGAAATAATGCATTTTAGCTTTAGAATAATGACGCTAGTGGATAAGAGGTTTTATGGAAAAGAAGCAAAAACATTGGACAAAGTCATATGATTAGCACATTTTACTGTACCCTTACCAACTACAGGTTGCGCCGCACCATCAGTAGTCTGTATACTCTCCCATACTGCTAGATGAGTATATGAAAAGAAATCTCTAGCAATATCTGTCACGTGACGAGAAGCACCAGAATCTATGATCTATTCTAATGATCCTGTTGTGAAAATAGAGGCAAGAAAGTATGTCACCAGTGCCTTTGCTGAAATGAGCATAAGTGGCAATGTTACGCTTTGATGTCGATGGATTTGAAGGATCCTCAGCTCCATCTCCCGCCGCTTTCTGCTTTCTCTTCAACAGTTCCAGACACTCATTATTCTCACTAGTAAAAATCACCTCTGTCTTTGCCTTATCATCCGCTATCATCAGATTTGCCTGATTGTCCCCTTTTCTACCTTTCCGACCACCACAACCACAACTTCAATCTCCACCTTGTCCACGTCCACCTCTCTCTCATTCGTTGGCTTAGGACAAACTTTGCTCATATGGCCAACTTCACCATAGTTGTAGCACTTACGAGTAACCAATGCTAATTATGCACCCAAAAAATCACTCTTCTCGGAGTGCATCTTCATTCAACTCTTTTCATGTATCATCGCAACAATGACCTCATCTAGTGTAGGATTAGCCGCTTGTGCTAAGAGGACAAAACTTTTCTGATTAAAGACCGAATTCAGATGAGTCAGGAACTGCATAGTCCTCATATGAGTAAAGATATCTCATTTCTTGCATTTTGGGTTGCTACAACTCGAAATCGGTGAGAAGTAATCAAGATCTTCCCACATCTTCTCCAACTTTATGGAGTATTCCCAAATTGTTTTCTTACCCTGTACCACAACTTCTATCTCGCGTTGAATCCGGAATACCCTCATGTAATTCTCAGACCAACATAAATTTTCTCCAACTTTGCCTAAATGTCCTTCATCTTTCGAATGCCAACAACTAAGGACGCGATTGACAGAACCATTGAGTTGAGCAACCATGTATAAACTAAGGCTTGAGTGGTCCTCCACTTATTCCTATCAGCACTGTCATTTTTAGATTTGTTCTCAGTCAGATATCTTTCTCGTCTCTTCTCTACTATAGAGGCCTCAATCCGACGTGACCAGCTCAGATAAGTGGCTGGTCCATCAAGTTTCAGATCCACGGGAGGGAGATCTAGCTTCACTTTTGTTGAAACCTGCGTTGAAGTCGCGGTTCTTGTCAATGCCTTAGGTTCCTGTATGAGCCCTACAAGGATCTTCAAGTACTTGGGATCATTCATTCTCATTCATTTACTCCCCACACTATCTCCATTTCCTGCCTTCTTTGATCACCTGGACTCTCTTCTAGGTCATACGAACCACGAACAATGCTCTTCCTCCTTTAGACCCGATTTTGATCTATCTCATACTCAAGATCGGGATCTTCGTGCAGCGGCTCGATTGTAGCAGGTGTGGTTGCGTTGGCCTGATAAACAGCCGCGGCGGCCTGGAGGGCGTTGTCTGGCACTAGACACTGCTGCTATCCTGCACGCTGGAATGCGGGACACGTCTCCCACATAAGACAGGGCGTGTCACACAAGTCGTCGTGGGTAGAAGCAGGTGAGGTGAGCGGCGTGTTCTGAAGAATGGGAGGGTCTGGTTTTGGGAAGATCGATCGATGCACGCAGGAAGCGGAGGGATGCAATTGATGTGGGCAGCTTGGGTTGGATCTAATACCAAATTGAAAGTAAAAAAACCCAAAATTAGGCATTTCATTCAGCATATGTGTTTAAATATGAGTTACAATATTTTGCATATAAACATGATAAAACTCTCTTATTACACTTAACTCTCAACAAAAAATTTGGTTGTTATAAATGTAAAAAATAAAATTTAGGTGTTATATATATATATATATATAGGAAGTGGGTGGTATTGATGTAAATGCCCTTACTTTTGATGCCAACTTCGAAAGAAACGAGTCCCATGGATGTTTTTGATTTCTGGGTGCTGATTCAAATCATTTATTGGATATTTAGGGCATCAGAATTTCGGAAAGATGGTGCATGCCTTCAAATGCGTATGTCTTATAGTTCTGCAGCCCCTTTATTTCTCTTTTTAGTTCAATGGATGGACTGCAGCCTTGCAGGTTCGCTGGGCCTTCTCAGGATTTTGATATACAAGGTTTGGTTCTTATAAAGATATGGTTATATGTGCTACATTGATTGTATTGTTTTTTTAATGCTGGATTTTCTTTTCTTTTCCACTAACATCTTCTTTTTTTTTTAAGGTTTATATTGATGGAACGACAACAATGTTAACTCATGAAAAGAAGGCAAGCATTAAGGAGTTTTATGGTAATTCATTATGCTTGTAGTTAGATTGAATTCTGCTGCTTTATAATCCAGTTCTCTGCTTTCATAATATTTAACACTTCACCTTATTGCATTTTGGGCAGCTGTTATTTTCCCATCTTTGATGCAATTACATATGGGGATAACTGATATGGAGGATAAAAAACAAAAAGCAATATGTCTGGAAAGGTACAAGAGAAGAGATGATGTTGACTTGATGCATATCTCTGAAGTCGATGCTGAGAGAGAGGAAGAATGCGGGATCTGCATGGAATTAAACAGCAAGATTGTTTTGCCCAACTGCAACCATCGCATGTGCATGAAGTGCTACCGTGAATGGTATGATTCTCGTTATTTGAAGAACTTGAGAACAAAAAAGTTCAATATTTATGTCACCGTATCGTGTTCATTAAATGGAAAACATTCACCTTCATGATTTGTCTCATCTTAACTCTGTGAGGATAACTTTATGAATTCTTCTATTTCTGTTAATGTCAGTGCTATTGCATGTCCTGTTAGCTCTAGCTTGTATTTTTTTTAATAGGAACTTATAAAATGTCTTCATAATTCTTTAAGATGTGCAAATTGGAAATATCTAGTTGTCCAAACTTTATAAGGCTTTATTTGGACACAAGAAATATGAGAGAAGAACTCAATAACCTCCTTCNTTTAATAGGAACTTATAAAATGTCTTCATAAGTCTTTAAGATGTGCAAATTGGAAATATCTAGTTGTCCAAACTTTATAAGGCTTTATTTGGACACAAGAAATATGAGAGAAGAACTTAATAACCTCCTTCGAACTATAGAATAGATGCATATTTATAAGTTTTGAATGCTACTAATTACTAGTCCTAAGTTTAAGAAAAAGTTAGTACATAATTAATGAGGAACAGAATGAGATTGACGGATTTCTGAGGTAGATAATCAGCTTGTTGTTGATTTAAAAAGAGAGGGGGTTGCTTGATGAGAATCTAGCCACGTTGGTGCTTTTTATTGATTTCTATACTCTTTTCAAGCTTGGAAAATTTATTTATCATTCTTACCTTGGAAGTTAGGTCATTGAATTTTGATTAATCAAGAGCTTTGGTCAGGATGTTTGCAATTTGGAGTTTTGTTGGATTGTACTGTTTTTGAATGATTCATTTAATTTTTTTTATTTTCTTATAAAATGTTTGTCGATCTCTGCATGCTTAGTTTCATCATAGCGGGCTAGATTTTTGGTAGTGTTGTTTGCAACTTGGTATCACATATCATAACCATTGATTTGTTAATGTGGATCCTTAGGTCTTCCAACAACCTTCTAAGCCACATCCCTTCACAATTCTATTAGCCAGGGCTTTAAATATTGCTTCAATGCTACTTCTAGTAAACATCACGTACTTTTTATTTCAATTGGTGTTAAGGTTACTAGAGGTGGATTTTTTGTAATTTATGGGCCCAACCTAATCAAATCAATAAAAAAATTGGACTTTTATATATTTTTTATTTTTTTTAAATAAAACTTTCTCAGGAGCCTTTTTTAAGGTAAATAAGTATCCGCTTGATTGCATCAATGTGTTCCTTAGTGGGAATGTTCATAAATTGTCTAACTGCGAAGACAATGTTACAAGTGTCTAGATGGGTATGTAGGAAATAAAATTTTTCAACCATATATTGGTACCATGCTTTGTCAACTTGGAAAGTGTCATCATTTTATCATATTTTATTGATATGTTCTATAGGCTTATTTGTGGGTTTGCCTCATATCATCCAAGTTTCTTTTAGAAGATCAACTTGCATATTTTTGCTGAGAATTATATACCTTTTCATTGATTTTGCAATTTTCATATCCGGGAATTATGTTAGGTCTCCTAGATCTTTAAATTAAAATTCATTGGCTAAGATCCCCTCTGGTTGCTTGATTCTTTTTCTTCATTGCCAATTATAAAAAATGTCATCAACATGGATAATTGGGATAATTATTTGATCAATGAGTGATTTCTGGACAAATAATGTATGATCAGCTTGCTTTTGGGAGTACCCGTATCTTTTTTTATCATTTAGTAGTGAATCTCTTGAACCAGACTTATGGAGATTGTTTTAGTTCATGTAAAGATTTATCAAAATTTTCAGTCCTTATCTTTGTTTTAAGTAGTTTTGAACCTGGGTGGAATATTCATATGCATGTATTTTTCAAGATATTCATTTAGAAAGTCGTTTTTTAGGCCAATTCGTNATCATTTAGTAGTGAATCTCTTGAACCAGACTTATGGAGATTGTTTTAGTTCATATAAAGATTTATCAAAATTTTCAGTCCTTATCTTTGTTTTAAGTAGTTTTGAATCTGGGTGGAATATTCATATGCATGTATTTTTCAAGATATTCATTTAGAAAGTCGTTTTTTAGGCCAATTCGTGTTTAACCATAATTATGGTTAAGAGATAATGGGTCATGTCAGATTTGAAATGGATGGTGATAGCGAGTTTCGAGGCTTGGTGATGAACGGTTTTGGCAGACTTTTGTCTTAGTCAGGAAATAGACTTTGCAAGCGAGGCATCAAAATGTTTAACGACTTAGTGCAGTGTCTCTTGTACTATGTTATAATAGGTGACAAGAAATATTAGAGAAGAATTTATTGGTTTGTTTTAAATTGTAGAAGAGATTTATTTATAGGTGTCCAAACGCTACCAACTACCAGTCCTAAATTTAAATAAAAGTTAATGCCTTGTTTATAGAAAAAATAAGGAAGACGAGAANACTTGTTTTAAATTGTAGAAGAGATTTATTTATAGGTGCCCAGACACTACCAACTACCAGTCCTAAATTTAAATAAAAGTTAATGCCTTGTTTATAGAAAAAATAAGGAAGACGAGAATTGTCATTTTTCTGTGGCGGATAATCATCATGCAGTTGATTAATTTAATCAGAGCTTACGGATTACTTGATGAGAATTCAGCCATGATGGTTCTTTTTATAGAATTTTCGCAGGTTAGATAGCTACATTTTTTTTTTAAAACAAAATCAGACCAGTGTAAAAATGTATCTTGTATAAATATAATTAAGGAAAATTGGATGTTTGGTGAAGATTNAATGGTTCTTTTTATAGAATTTTCGCAGGTTAGATGGCTACATTTTTTTTTTTAATCAAAATCAGACCAGTGTAAAAATGTATCTTGTATAAATATAATTAAGGAAAATTGGATGTTTGGTGAAGATTAGGGATCAATGAATCAGTTTTTTGTTAGCCCCCTCTTCAATCCTAGATGCTAAGGGGGTTTATGTTTTAGGGATTAAAGTTGTGTGTCTAGCTTTGATATTTAACACTTTGATGAAATTGAAAAATTGGCCAAGTTTTCTTGCTGTGTAGGATTGATGACAAATTTCTACAATAGGAAAGGCAATAATGTTCCCTTTGTGCATTAGGCTAATGGAAATAGTGAGGGAATTGGCATAGTTCAAGAGTGTTATGTGATTGAGATGTAATGAAAGTTAGTAAAATAATTAGATGATAAGTAGCTTTAGAAATTTTCTAAACCTTTGCAGTAATATTATTTTTTGGTTAAAGCTCTATGATCTCCTCTTCATTTAATGTATTCTTCATTCTTTCTTTCTTTCTTGATTTCTTCATTTTTGATGAAATGCTTCTTTTCACTCAAATTAATTTCAAGTTTCATAGGTAAGAGAGGAAAGTCTGAGTGCTAGAGGGGGTGGCTGGTATGACAAGGTGAGTTGGGAGAAAAGAAATCCTCCTTTGATTTGCCATATGGAGAGTTAGAGATAATGGGAATGTGAAAGCTTGTGGTATTTTCATGCAAAATTTTGTGAAACTTGATGCTTACTAACCATTAGGGTGTCCTGCCTCACTTTGCTTACGAAATAGTTGAGGTATTTTTCTAAATTACTCAATAGAGAGAAGTAAAGCTCAATCAAGGGGAGGAGAGAGAGAGAGTATTGGTCGTTACCTTAGGATAAGGGAGGGATTCAAAGGTTGTTTTGCCTATAATTGACATGAAAGCTCACTACTATCTCTATTTATAAAAGGGTTGTTAAAAGTAATGAACATTTAAAAAAAATCATGAAAGTATTTAACATTTTAAAAAAAATCAATGATGGATTGGCCATATTGGACAAGTATTCATTGTAGGAACCCTCTTAATAATGTAGTCTTTGATCACACATTTATTACTAAATTTTGTATATGTTAAATAGTGACTTTGTTCAAGTTTGATGACATTTTGGATAACAATGGAAAAACCGTATTATTTTGGTTGTGAACACCGTGAAATGATTTATGAAGTATAATCTTTAATAATATACCATTAACTTTCTTAGGGAGGAAATAACTCAACATTGGACAGTTTGGATGTTGTTGGAGGAAAAATTAAATGATTTCTTCAATATTATTGAGATAATGAAATACATCATATGGAAGAAGTGACGTAGGGTATATATCTACTTGACTTAAAGGAGACAATTGAACATCATCCTTTTTTAGAGAGATTAGAGGAGAATAACTACATTGATGGTAGAACAATAGAATTTTCCTGTTGTTGATTCCCCTGAAACATTCAAATAATTCTTTGAAGATATATTGACATATATTAGCTTATAGCCAAACTTGATGAACTCTCCATTATACAAATTATTAATAAGCACTAGCTCTTGAAAGAAGATCTATGAATATGGTTGCTTGAGGTATAGACATTATGAACTCCATTGCATGATGAGGGAGAGGGTTTATTTCTTCTTCATTTCAAATTATCAACAAAATCTTTTGGCCTTATAACTGATCTGCTTGGACAACCCGGCTTACTCAGCCACCCTCTTGATCCCAACAATTTAACTTGGTCAAGAGAATAACTCTTTTGTCCTCTAATCTTGAGACATGTTTACTTGGAATCTACTTACGTGGGTTCAATAAACCAATCCTTAGACCGAATGTTTTTGAACCATTTGGTTGTGAAACCACTTGGGTAGAATGAAGTTGAACTCTTAAACATTGAGGCGTCTTCAGTGTAACGGTGAATGAAACTCCAAAGTTAAGTGAGCTCACATTAGAGCACTCCTGAGATGGGTGGCGTCCTAAGAAGTTACACAAACGGGGCAAAATCGTGAGACCAGTAGGCCAAAACGAACGATACTTTGATGGGTGAGAGTTCGAGCTATCACAAATGATATCAGATCATTACACCAGCCGGAAGATGGGAGTTAGATGTCTTATAGAACAAAATGTTATGTCATGGGAGCCACTTCTAGAGTCCTATCTACCTGATGGATGATGCTAGGTATAAAGCACCAACGAGGACGTCATATATTAAGTGGGGGGATTGTGAAACCTCTTAAGTAGAATGAAGTTGAACTCTTAAACATTGAGACGTCTTTTGTTATAATGATGGAATTTTATTAGAAACTCCTAAGTAAGTTCACATGGGATCACTCCTGGGATGGGTGACGTCCTGCGAAGTTACGCTAACTGGGGAAAAATGTGAGTGTCATTAAGCCAAAGCAGCAAACAATACCTTGATGGGTGAGAGTTTGGGTTGTCATGTTTGCTCCGCTTGGTCTCGCTATGATCCTTTCTTAGAAACTCAACTCAATCAATTCAACTTCAAATCTACTTGACACTTCTTAGTGAATCCATACCTTACTTGATACTTGACCATATTTGTAGCACAAAATTTCATGGGCTCTTGGCAAGTTTAAATTTATTTATTCCCCTCATTGAGTTCAAACTCCTTGACCGTAGTTCAAATCTAAGTTCCATTTCCATTGGTGTGTTCAAAATTAACTAAGGCCTACTTAACCATGGAAACTTGACAACAATTCATGCATAACTAAATAGCCTATGTCCAACATTAAATATTTAAAATTGATGATCTATTCTGCAGTCTTTGCCCCAGATAGTTTATTTAATTCCAAGATATAGATTTTTTGCATTTCATGCTGTCATGTAAGGGAGAAATTATTGCATACAGAGTATGCACACAGAGCTGCGTGCGTACTCCCTCCTATTAACCATCAAATAACATCCACAGTTTCGTATTTCGGGGCTATTGGGAGGTTATTGGAAGGTTATTGCGGAATTAAATTTCCAATAATTTACTAAAAACCCCCTAATAACGCCTCATTAATCTCCGCGGTTCTACTTTCATATTTTTTTATTTGTTATTCTAAGTCGGAGGTTCCGTATTGGGAGGTTATTGGGAGGTTATTGGGAGTTTAATACGACATTAATTCCAAAAATCTCCCAATAACCCCCCTAATAGCGACCCATTAACCTCCGTTGTTTTACTTTCATATTTTTATTTGTTATTCGGGGTTTTGTGAGGTTATTGTGGCATTAACTCAAATAACGCCGAAATAACCCCATGATAACCCTTCAATAATCTCCGCGGTTCCATTTCAATGTTATTCATAGGGTTATTATCAGTTATTAAGAGATTATTGGGGATTACACATGCAGAGCTGTGTGCGTACTCGGTATGCAATAATTTCTCCATGTAAGGAGGTTTAGAAACATAATTTAAAGAGAGGGGAGGTGAAATTAAAAATCAACTACAATGTATCACTATTAAAATTTTATTTTAAAAACTAAACAATAAAAGAAGTAAATAAAATGAAATGAAAAAAATTATTGAGTAAAAACTTGTATAGTAAAAAAAATTCTTTTCTAATTTGGTTGTTATGAATAGACATCTTGAATTGTTTGACACTTATTCATGACATCAAAATCATTAATCATTTGTTATATATCTTAACTTATTACAATATTCTTTTGATATATGTTGTTAATGAACTCTCAAGAAAATCATCTTTCAATTTATTTCTTAACTTTCTCTTGACAATCTTTATGGTTAAAAATATGCATTTAGTTGTTGCCATCGAAATTAACAATGTAAAAATCAATCTAATTAAACTATCAATATGATGATATATGACTGATTTTATTGCTCAGTTAATATTTAACATAAATCTGGAGTTTTTGTGATATTCTGAAAAACTTTATTCTGATGAACTTCAATTTTAAAATGTGTACCCTTCACTTAATAGGGAAAAGCTTGCTTAAGATATTCGATGTCATAAGTCAAGTTCTTGTGAGCATCAGATGATAAACCCTTGGACGAATCTAGACTTATGGTGTGAAGAGCAAGGTCTTCATGCAAGTATTCTTGCAAAAATAGCCTTGACCCTATGGAGTTCAGATATATATGGGATCTTAATTGGGTTGGTCATCATTTTACTCTTTGTTTGCTTTAAGCTCCAAATGATAGATTTTACAATTCAATATATATATATATATATATATATATATATATATATATATATATNAATAAGATGCAAGACAAAAAAGCTAGAAAATATATAAGAAAAATTTTGGTATGAAATGGGGGAAAACATAATTTCAAAAATGTGTAAAAAGGGGGTATTAAATTAATTAATAATTTTATATAAATTACTGGTTATTTCAAACTAATAACTTATTAATCGAAATTTTAATAGTAATAAATTATTAATTATATTAATTTAAAATTATTTATAATTTTATTAAATACTTTAAGATTTAAGATATATTTTTAATTTTTAATTAACATTTAAATAACTACATATACATTTATTTAATTTTAATTAATTTGTAAAATATATTTTTTTATTAATTATTAATCAATTAAAATAATGAAATTAAGTTAAATAAATATAAATTGAAACTACAAACCTATCTCCCTATTCCCCTCTTTTTGCCTAAGACCCCCCTCTCCAACATCCTACCCCTCCTTGTCCCCATTGGTTTCGCCCAAAACTATTGCCTTCTTGAATGAACCTTCGCAATCGATCAATTAAATCTAGCTGGGAAGGAAATGACGAGAACACGGCTTATAGAGACCACTAAAACTCCCATCTTTCTAATCCTAACCTATTCACATTATTCTCCCTCTCACCTCGTTCCAAATTACTAAATCCGTCGATTGTGTGTCAAAAAAAAAAAAA
>JXCR01144517.1:115789-145011 GCA_002079205.1 Phalaenopsis hybrid cultivar
TATAAAAACAATGTGAATTTAAGTTAAGGGGGCATTTACATAAATACCACACAAATCTTATGTACTTACATATCTACAGCTAAACTTTAATGATTACATTCATAACACTCAAATCTTTAGCATCACATAAAAAATATCACTTTACTAACTCTATAAAAGTAAAATGTACATTTTTTTCCATAGGTTTATAACACCAAGGTGCTATAAATGTGAATATCAAAACTTAGGTGTCAGATATGTAAATCCATAAGAATTGTACGGTATGTATTGAAATTTCTCTTAATTAAAGCATACGCTAGAATAGATTAGTGATAAGGTGCTCTGTGATCAAGATCCAGTCATGAAGAAAACAGCTTCTGTAACAATGAAAGATAAATGGCTAGAAGCTATCTTATCCGGTTAAAAAGCTTCAAATCCAAGAGATTTCTAATCCACTGAAACTACAGTTGTAATATTCACATCCACGTTCTAGCACTACTAAAACTAAAGGTTGATAAAGTTGGGCTGTTTTATGGCTTGGATTTTATCTATACTCTGTCTATTTTCTCTCCTTTATATTTAGGATTCAAGTCAGATTGTATGAGAAATTGAGATTTTCAAGGGAAAAGTCTTACACATTATGGAAATCCGATACTTGAAACTTAATGGATTTAGAAATCACGCAGTTAAACAAGACACAGGCTGTTTGGTATGATTTTTTTTTATACTTTTTGTTTTTATTTTATTTTATTTTATTTATATTTCATTTTAATCAAAATATGCTTGACATCTTTGATTAAGATATAATTGTTGTAAAAAACACTCAAAACATCTAAAATTTTTTCTTAATATTTTCAAAAGTATGTTAATTTATTTTTAGAAACATAAAATAAAAACACTTAATATGTTTTTAAAAAAGCAAAAGAATCGAAAATAAATAAATAAATTGATCCCAAACAAGCTCATAGAGTTACCTTTTACCTTTNAATTTATTTGGCACAATTTATTTCAAGCTTGTTTTTATGATTAGAGTATTTTTTATGCAATTCTTGCGTTGGAGGCCAGTAATTCAAACAGATTAATGTCTTCCAATCTCAATCAACAATTTTTAAATTTAGGAAAATTTACATACCTATCACAAAATTCTTATGTATTTACATACTAACACCAAAATTATAATATTTACTTATATACTATTTTAGCATCTAAATCACATCAAAACATATGCATGCAAATGTGTGTTTAAATGTAAATAAATTAATATTAGTGAAAATTTTTATGTGATTTAAGAATTTAAGTGTTGGATCTGGGCTCAGTAATGGATTCAGCAAACCCTCCCCGTGACAAGATTCAACAATGTGAAACTATTTTACTTCACGGTTCAATTCTTTCACAAATCACAAGTAAAATCATAAATCTCAAGTAAGATAGATATATTCATCAAAATTAACTATTTAGCAAGGGTTATAAAAGTAATTAATGAAAGGTCATGATTAGTAAATTAAGAGAAAACTGCAGAAACTGGGAGTATTAAAGACAGAGACAACCCTAATAAATGAAAATAATAAAACTAATCATAAAGCAGGGGAGCAAACCATGAAGGGCTGGAGCTGGATTCAAAGAAGCTCCGAGAAAACTCGCATAATTGCCGGAGACAAGATCGAATCATCCATAGAGAGTACATAATCACGGCCATCCCTAACAACCCCATAACCGAATTCAATATTTTCAGCGTCGACTGAAGGCAAACCCTAAAACACGCAGCCATAGTTCGCCCTCTCCTCTCAATAGAAGCAGGAAAAATGGAAGAAACCCGGGCCACGAATATGGTCTTTGAACGGATGAAAGAAACAAAGGTGAAAGGGCGCTTACTTAATCCATGGCGTCGATTTGGTCAGTGTTGACGACAATGGAGAAGAACATGCGTAGAGAAAAAGACTACCGAAGATCTCAGTCGTCCATCGCTTTCGAAGGTTTCCCTGTCGTTCGAGAGTCGTTTGAGGAAGGGGAGCGAGAGCCGTGATAGGAGCATGAAAGTAATGGCCGCTTCGGTCGCAACTCGCAGGTAGAATTTGATTCAGGGAAGTAAAGCTGCTGAAATTGACATCGTTGGGCTGGGCCCATCTGCACGGAAGAGTTACAATTTTAATCGGTTTGCATTTAATTTTATCTTAATTTCATGATTTTAAATTTACTTATTTATTATAGAAGAAATATTAATACATACTACTAGGGCTCTCGAAAAAAGCTAGTTGTTCGTGATTAGTTTTTATTCGGCCTTGTGGCCAACGAATGCTTGTGAAACTACTGTTTACGAATGCTTGTGAAACTACAATCACATCTTTCAAATATGACATTTACGACAAGCTGACGCTATAGTCATCGTCTACAACATTCATGATGGACTATTGCCTCCATAACAATTAACTACGACCCTCGCAAATGTTATCGCCATTATCACCAAAAAACTACAACCATATTACAATTATTGTCGATGAATTATTGTTGTACATCTACAATGATTAACTTTGTAACTCCATCTTCTCTGATCAAGAAAAAGAATGGACCAATGTACTTACAATTATATAGTGAATTATTTCGACTGGGCTAGACCCCTAGAATTTCTCTTTCTAAGATTTTTCATGTAAATACTCAACATGTATCCTTCTGCATATTTCTCTTTTATTTGTGTATGAGATCTTCCTCCAACACTAAGATGCATGCAAACTTATTACTCTCATCGCAAATCTTTCAGCACACAACTCTATATTTTTACATATCTAACACCTAAATTTTATTTTATTTTTACATTCATATCACATCAAAAATAACACTATTTTAACTTTTAAAAGGTAAAACACTTCTTTTTTTTCTTAAGCATAGGAAAGGTGATATACATGTAAAGATTAAAGCTAAAGTGTTAGATATGTAAATACTTAAGAATTGAGTTGCATGTATGTAAATCCTCCTTTAACTTTTTAATAATGAAATATAACATTTTCATGCATATGTGAGTTGACACATATAAAAATTAAATTTTAGGTGTTTAATATGTAAATAAATAAGAATTAAGTGGTACGCCTGCAAATCTTCAAAAATCCAAATAGCAGAATAGTACTAAAAATTTTAATAACTTTTAATGACCTTGTAATTTAAATTAATATTTTTTTAATGTAACCAGAGAGAGAGAGAGAGAGATGTGAAAGTAATGGAAAGAACCTAATCTATTATTAAGGTTCCGTTTGGGGCAATTTATTTGGTACGGTGACGTTTTGAAAACACATCTGGTCTATTTAGTTAAACTGTGTTTTAGCAGCTTATGCGTTTTCAAAATGGTGAAAACAGAGTTTTCAAAACGCTGAAAATAACGTTTTCATACTGCACATGTCTATGTTTGCTGCTTTCTGGTTGCGTACTAGCTTTTTTAAAAGAATAAAAATTTGTAATAGCTACCGCACCTAACTTATCAATAGATTATTCAATAAGCTACAGCTGCTCCAAACAGACGCTAAATAGTTTACAATATGATTTGAGGTAATCCACTGCTGGCTCAAAATCAGCTCAAGCAAACAACTTCAGTTTAAAATCCTAGAACTATTTGGCCGGTCCTTTTCAAATCTATCCAAATCCTTTGCGTGTTTGCCGGTAGATGGACCTACGGGTAGGTGCACCTGCAGCTGATTCAAATACTAAAGAGGCCGTTGAGAATTTCTTTTAATTTTTGTTTTTACTTTTTTAGTCTTATTATTTTATTTATGTTTTTTTACTTACATAAAACATATTTGATAATTGATATGCTATAATATGTTTAATTTTTTTTAAATGTTTTGAGTGTTGCTAAAGTAAAATCTAATTTATTTTTAAAAAAATCCAAAAATTAAAAAATTAAAAGTTATCCCAAGCAAGCCAATGTTCCAATCCCACCTACAATAATATTTAAAACAACGAACGAAAGGAAGATATAGGGCCTGTTTAGAGGCAGCTTATAAGTGCGGGCGGTGTTTTCAAAACGCCGTCGTACCGTTTGGTATGTATATTTCGTCAGCTTATCTGAAACAGCGTTTGAGTTTTTATACTAAACACCTGTGTTTCAGGATAAACAACTTATCTTGAAACGCACAAGCTGCCCCAAATGCATCTATAAAGAACTTGAATTAACAGGAGAATTGCTGCAACTCTAGATCCAGAGTTGGAGCAAGAAAAACACAAGCAGACATAAGTTTCTTTCGTATGCTCGGATATCTCATACTAGGTAAATAAGTAAATAACAACTTTAGCATACATCAGTAAAAAACTTGAAAATCCTGTATTGATCACTACTACAAAATCTACAATCTAAAATACTAAGAATCGCCAACAAATTATATATATATATATATATATATATNTCAAACTTCATGAACTATTTCAAACGCACTTAATTTCAAACGAACCAAACATGAACACAAGCTCTATTCGTTCATGTTTGGTTCATTTACACCCTTACATAATAATGATTGGAAGGAGTTGTTTTAACTTTTGGGGCATTTCCTATGACTTGTAATTAATAAATCTTGTCATTTGGCATGAATCTTGAAATAATTAATATGAAACTCGGAATATTTTTTGAAGAAAAAATATTCAAACTCAAATTAAAAATCCTCTGGAACTCCAATTTCAACAAACTTATAACCAAAATAACTGGCTAAATGACATGAACACAATGACATCAAAATTGATCTAATCCAAGTTAGATCAAGCCCTAACCAAGTCGTTAAACTACTATTGAAAATTTTAGTTGATTAATTGGAAGGTCAAACATACTTCAAATTCAATAACTTTATAATCAAATCAAGTGTCTCGATGAGATGAATCCAACGAGCTCAACATCACTAAATTTTAACGTCAGTAAAACATTCAAATATCCACAAAACGTTCTAATCGAGGAAACATCTTTGGGTCGTCTGATGGAGTGGTTGGATTCCTTTCTTATTTACAAGGAAGTTTTGGAGTTAGAGCTTCACCGAGAGGAGTCAAATTTCAGTGTTGTTATGAATCAAAGTCCTAATGAATATCTCCTGCTCTCGCAGCCGTCAAATATTACCGATCACCATCAATCAACCCTTGCTCACTAACATCGATGAATCCTCTGATGTAACCATACACCTCGAAGATGGCGTAATGTGCACCCCAAAGAAAGTTTAATGTTGTACTCTAAATATGGTGCAATGATGCATCCTGAAGATGGTGTTACGAGCCGCCCCAAAAATGGTTTAATAATGTACACCAAATACATTGTAACAACGCACCTTAAGATCATGTAATGACGTACCTCAAAAACAGTGTAACAAAGAATAATGAGTATGTTGTAACTTTTTGTAATAACTACTTGCAACTGTCATACTCATAATGCAGTGAACTTCTTCGAACTCCCAAAGTTCTCTCCTCACAGCCCCCCACTACGCCCTATTACTTATGTAGTTTGCTACAACTGAAACCCCTTACTGTAGCCTACAGAATTCATAGTCCACAACTCATACAACTCCCAACTTCAACATTCGCTACCTGCGGACGTCATTACAACTCACTATTACAGCTTATGTGACCAACTACGACTTAAGTGGTCACAACTCATGCATTTCCTAACTCCAGCCTCTACGGCCTATAAACATTATTACAACTCACCACCATAGTCTATATGACTAACTACGACATACATGGTCTAAAGCTCATGCAACTTCCAACTCCAGCCTTTGCAGCCTACGAATGTTATTACAACTCACCACTATGACTTAAAGGACCAACTATGACCTACATGGCTCACAGTTCACACAACTCCCAACTCCGACCTCTTTGGCCTGTGAACGTTATTACAACTTACCACTATGTGTGCAACTATGAACTATAAGGCTCACAACTCATGCAGCTCCCAACTTCCACCTCTGCAATCTGCGAATATTCTCACAACTCTCCTTATGACATATGTGAACAAATATGACATATATGGGTCACAGCTCATGCAGCTCTCAACTCTGACATCTATGGCCTAGGAACATTATTACAGCTCTCTACTACAACATATGTGAGCAACTACGCTTACGTGACTCACAATTAATGCAACTCTCAACTCTTGCCTCAATGACCCACAAACACTATCACAACTCTCTACTATTGTTGATGTGGTCAATCAATGCTTATGAAGCTACTCCTTATGGCTACATTGTCAACAACTACCACAACTTTCAAGTATAGCCTTTACGACAAGCTAGCTCTACGACCACCGTCAACAACAATCGTGGTGGACTACTGCATCCATAACAATTGACTATGACTATCGTAGCTAGCTGATGTTATCATTGTCAATAACTACAGCCAAATTATAGCTATTATCCATGAATTACTATTGTACATCTATAATAATTAACTTTGTAACTTTATTTTATCTAATCTAAGAGAAGAGTGAGCATATGCACTTACAATTACGAAGTGAATTCTTTCAACTAAGCCATGTTCCCGACGATTTTTCTTTTTCTAGGGTTTTTCACGTAAAAAGTCAATGTGTATCCTCCTACATACTCTCTTTTATCTGTGTGTGTGTTTGATCTTCGTTCAATATTAAGATGTGAAATTATTACTCTACAGTTATGTGCAATGTTGATATATTTGACGTGTTTGATTGGTGGAATATGAATACACTTAAATATTCTTATCTCTCCATTATGGCTCGAGATATATTATATATACTTATAACTACAGTTGCTTCAAAATCTTCTTTTAGTGTTGGAGGTAGAACATTGGATGATTATATAAATAGTTTATCTACTAAAATCTTTAATACATTTGTTTGTGCATCGTATTCAAACTCAAATTTAAAATTATACAAATCTTTAATTTCAACAAACTTATAATCAAACTAACTGGCTCGACGATACAAACAAAATGACACAAAAATTGATCCAATCTGAGTATGATCAAGCCTGGATCAAGTCGTTGAACGACTTTTGAAAATATTGGTTAGTTAATTTGAGGATCAAACAGATTCCAAATCTAATAAGCTTACAACCAAATTGAATGTCTCAGTGAGACGAATTCAATCTACCCAAGATCACTAAATTTTAACATCATTAAGGCATTTAAATATTCACAAAACATTTTCTAACTAAGGGAACCTCTCTGTGTCTTCTGATGTAGTGGTCGGATTCCTTATTTACATGGAGAATCTGGAGTTAAAACTTGACCAGGAGAAAGAGTTAAATTTTAGTGTTGTTATGGATCAATGTCCTAATGAACATCTCCCACTATCGCCGCTGCTAATTGATGTCGACCACCATCGTCCAACCCTTACTCATTGACGTCGATGAATTTTTTGATGTAACGAAGTACCCTAAAGATTGTGTAATGACTTACCCTGAAAATAATCTAATGTTGCATCCTAAATATGATGTAATGATGCATCCCAAAGACGATTTTACGACCTACCCCAAATATGATGTAACGATGCATCCCAAATATGGTGTAACAACGCTCCTTGAAGATAGTGTGACCAACTACTACCTACCTATGTGACCAATTACGACTTATGTGACCAACTACAACTTACGTGACTCACATCTCATGTAATTCTCAACTTCGGTCTCAGCGGCCTATAGACGCTATCGTAACTCTCTACTACGGTCCTTGTGGCCAACGAATGCTTCTAAAACTATTGCTTATGGCCTATACGATCAACTACTACCACATCTTTCAAATATGACATTTACGACAAGCTGGCGCTACAGCCATCGTCTACAACATTCATTATGGACTACTGTCTCCACAACAATTGATTACGACCCTCGCAACTGTTATCACCATTATCACCAAAAAACTACAACGATATTATAATTATTGGCGATGAATTATTGTTGTACATCTAAAATGGTAAACTTTGTAACTCCATCTTCGCTAATCAAGAAAAAGAGTTAACTAATGTACTTACAATTACATAGGGAATTATTTCGACTGGGCTAAACCCCTAGAATTTCTCTTTACAAGATTTTTCATGTAAATACTCAACATTTATCCTTCTGCATATTTTATCCGTGTATGAGATCTTCCTCGAACACTAAGATGCATGCTAAATTATTACTCTCATCGCAAATCTTTCGGCACACAACTCTATATATTTACATATCTAACACCTAAATTTTATTTTTTTACATTCATATCACATCAAAAAAATATATTTTAACTTTTAAAAGGTAAAACACTTCTTTTTTTTCTTAAGCATAGGAAAGTTGATATACATGCAAAGATTAAAGCTCAAGTGTTAGATATGTAAATACTTAAGAATTGAGTTGCATGTATGTAAATCCTCCTTTAACTTTTTAATAATGAAATATAACATTTTCATGCATATGTGAGTTGACACATAAAAATTAAATTTGAGGTGTTTAATATGTAAATAAATAAGAATTAAGTGGTGCGCCTGTAAATCTTCAAAAATCCAAATAGCAGAATGGTACTAAAAATTTTAATAACTTTTAATGACCTTGAAAGTAATGGAAAGAACCTAATCTATTATTAAGGGTCCGTTTGGGGCAATTTATTTGGTGCGGTGGCGTTTTGAAAACACACCTGATCTGTTTGGTTAAACTGCGTTTTGACAACTTATGCGTTTTCAAAAAGCTGAAAATAGTGTTTTCACACTGCTTCTGGCTGCGAACTAGCTTTTTCAAAAAAAAAATAAAAATTTGTAATAGCTACCGCACCTAATTTATCAACAGATTATTCAATAAGCTGCAGCTGCTCCAAACAGACGCTAAATAGACTACAGTATGATTTGAGGTAATCCACAGCTGGCTCAAAATCAGCTCAAGCAAACAACTTCAGTTTAAAATCCTAGAACTATTTGGCCGGTCCTTTTCAAATCTATCCAAATCCTTTGCGTGTTTGCCGGTAGATGGACCTACGGGTAGGTGCACCTGCAGCTGATTCAAATACTAAAGAGGCCGTTGAGAATTTCTTTCAATTTTTGTTTTTATATTATTATTCTTATTATTTTATATATGTTTTTTTACTTAAATAAAACATATATGATAATTGATATGCTATAATATGTTTAATTATTTTTAAATGTTTTGAGTGTTTCTAAAGTAAAATCTAATTTATTTAAAAAAAATCCAAAAATTAAAAATTAAAAGTGATCCCAAGCAAGCCAATGTTCTAATCACACCTACGATAATATTTAAAACAACGAACGAAAGGAAGATATATGGTCTGTTTAGAGGCAGCTTATAAGTGCGAGCGGTGTTTTCAAAACACCGTCGTACCGTTTGCTAAGTACGTTTCGTCAGCTTATCTGAAACCGCGTTTGAGTTTTTATACTAAACACAGGCCGCGGGCTGCGTTTCAGAATAAACAACTTATCTTGAAACGCACAAGCTGCCCCAAATACATCTATAGAAAATTTGAATTAACAGGAGAATTGCTGCAACTCCAGATCCAGAGCTGGAGCAAGAAAAACACAAGCAGACATAAGTCTCTTTTGTATGCTCAGATATCTCATAGTGGGTAAATAAGTAAATAACAACTTTAGCATACATCAGTAAAAAAAGTTGAAAATCCTGTATTGATCACTACTACAAAATCTACAATCTAAAATACTTAGAATCGCCAACAAATTATCTATATATATATATATATATATTTCTCTGCAATATGGTCCAAGAATAATATCTCAGGCTGAAAAATGTGCCATTTTGAGAAGGTAGGAAAGCTAGAAACTGCAAAATCTATTTTGAATCAGGATTTTGTTTTAGAAATAAAATTATATTCTCATAGTTTGGGGAATCTATGCAGACGTGCCGGGAAAATCATCACTCGTCCGCTCTGCATCAACGGTTGAAGTCGATTTATTGGGCCGAGGCAATGGGGGCGGTGGCGGTGGCGGTTGTGGCCGGTTTGGCTGGACTTGCTCAACTTTCTCGGGGGAGATGCCAAACTGGATCATATTACCAAGTACAATTTTTTCACTTTAAGAACTTGAGCTTGATTTTTTCCAGTATTTTCAAAAAAAAAAAAAACATCTTGAAAGCAGAGGAAATCTAATATCAATTATAAAAACAATATGAATTTAAGTTAAGGGGGCATTTACATAAATACCACACAAATCTTATGTATTTACATATCTACAGCTAAACTTTAATGATTACATTCATAACACTCAAATCTTTAGCATCACATAAAGAATATCACTTTACTAACTCTATAAAAGTCAAATGTACATTTTTTTGCATAGGTTTATAACACCAAGGTGCTATAAATGTGAATATCAAAACTTAGGTGTCAGATATGTAAATTTCTCTTAATTAAAGCATACGCTAGAATAGATTAGTGATAAGGTGCTCTGTGATCAAGATCCAGTCATGAAGAAAACAGCTTCTGCAACAATGAAAGATAAATGACATCTTATCCGGTTAAAAAGCTTCAAATCCAAGAGATTTCTAATCCACTGAAATTACAGTTGTAATATTCACATCCACGTTCTAGCACTACTAAAACTTAAGGTTAATAAAGTTGGGATGTTTTATGGCTTGGACTTTATCTATACTCTGTCAATTTTCTCTCCTTTATATTTAGGATTCAAGTCAGACTGTATGAGAAATTGAGATTTTCAAGGGAAAAGTCTTGCACATTATGGAAATCCGATACTTGAAACTTAATGGAATTAGAAATCACGCAGTTAAACAAGACACAGGCTGTTTGGTATGATTTTTTTTTTCTACTTTTTGTTTTTATTTTATTTTATTTTATTTATATTTCATTTGAATCAAAATATGCTTGACATCTTTGATTAAGATATAGTTGTTGTAAAAAACACTCAAAACATCTAAAATTCTTTCTTAATATTTTCAAAAATATGTTAATTTGTTTTTAGAAACATAAAATAAAAACACTTAATATGTTTTTAAAAAGCAAAAGAATCGAAAATAAATAAATAAATTGATCCCAAACAAGGAGTTACCTTTTATAAAACCCAAAAGGAATGAGGCTTTGTCTTTCATGGAACTACTGTGAAACGAAATCCATCACATATTCATTANAATTGAGTTTGAAACTTTAAATGTATATTTTATTTGTAACATGTTCTTAATAGTTTGTAATAATAAGTTGAAGAAATAATATTTTTTTTAATAAAGGGGTGCTTTTTTTTTGTAATTTAAGAATTAATAATTAAATTTATTATCATTTTGACAATTCAAACAATACAAACAATTTTGAAAATTTTCGAAAATTTTAAATAACTCGAATAATTCGGACAATTATAACATTTCAAATATTTCAAACATTTTGAATTAATTTCAAACAAATCAACCAAACACGAATAATAACTTCATGAACAATTTCAAACACGAGTTATTTCAAATACACTTAATTTCAAACGAACCAAATACGAACACGAGCTCTATTCGTTCGTGTTTGGTTCGTTTACACCCTTACATAAAAATGATTGGAAGGAGTTATTTTAACTTTGGGGCATTTCATATGACTTGTAATTAATAAATCTTGTCATTTGGCTTGAATCTTGAGATAATTAATATGAAACTCAGAATAGTTTTTGAAGAAAAAATATTCAAACTCAAATTGAAATCCCTCCGGAACCCCAATTTCAACAAACTTATAACCAAACTAACTGCTAAATGACATGAACACAATCAAAATTGATCTAATTCAAGTTAGATCAAGCCCTAACCAAGTCGTTAAACCACTATTGAAAATTTTAGTTGATTAATTGGAAGGTCAAACATACTTCAAATCCAATAACTTTATAATCAAATCAAGTGTCTCGATGAGATGAATCCAACGAGCTCAACATCATTAAATTTTAACATCAATAAGACATTCAAATATCCACAATACGTTCTAATCGAGGAAACATCTTTGGGTCGTCTGATGGAGTGGTTGAATTCCTTTCTTATTTACAAGGAAGATTTGGAGTTAGATCTTGACCGAGAGGAGTCAAATTTCAGTGTTGTTATGAATCGAAGTCCTAATGAACATCTCCTGCTCTCGCAGCCGTCAAATATTGTCAATCACCATCGATCAACCCTTGCTCGCTAACATCGATGAATCCTCCGATGTAACCATACACCCCGAAGATGGCGTAATGTGCACCCCAAAGATAGTTTAATGTTGTACTCTAAATATGGTGTAATGATGCATCCCGAAGACGGTGTTACGAGCGACCCCAAAAATGGTTTAATAATGTACACCAAATACATTGTAACAACGCACCTTAAGATCATGTAATGACGCACCTCAAAAACGGTGTAACAACGCATAATGAGTATGTTGTAACTTTTTGTAATAACTGCTTGCAACTGTCATACTCATAATGCAGTGACTTTCTTCGAACCCCCACTACGCCCTATTACCTATATAGTTTGCTACAACTGCAACCCCTTACTGTAGCCTACGACCTTCATAGTCCACAACTCATACAACTCCCAACTTCAACATTCGCTACCTGCGGACGTTATTACAACTCACTACTACAGGCTATGTGACCAACTACGACCTAAGTAGTCACAACTCATGCATTTCCCAACTTCAGCCTCTACGACCTATAAATATTATTATAACCCACCACCACAGTCTATATGACTAACTACGACATACATAGTCCAAAGCTCATGCAACTTCCAACTCCAGCCTTTGCAGCCTACAAAAGTTATTACAGCTCACCACTTTGACTTATAGGACCAACTATGACCTACATGGCTCACAGTTCACACAGCTCCCAACTCCAGCCTCTTTGGCCTGTGAACGTTATTACAACTTACCACTAGGGTCTATGTGTGCAACTATGACCTACATGGCTCACAACTCATGTCGTTCCCAACTTTCGCCTTTACAATCTACGAATATTATCACAACTCCCCTTACGACATATATGGCTCACAGCTCATGCAGCTCTCAACTCTGGCATCTATGGTCTATGAACATTATTACAGCTCTCTACTACAACATATGTGAGCAACTACGCTTACGTGACTCACAACTAATGCAACTCTCAACTCTTGCCTCAACGACCCGCAAACACTATCACAACTCTCTACTACTGTTGATGTGGTCAATCAATGCTTCTGAAGATACTCCTTATGGCTACATTGTCAACAACTACCACAACTTTCAAGTATGGCCTTTACGACAAGCTAGTTATACAAACACCGTCAACCATAATCGTGGTGGACTACTGCCTAAACAACAATTGACTATGACTATTGCAGCTAGCTGATGTTATTATTATCAATAATTACAACCAGATCATAGATATTATCCATGATTACTATTGTACATCTACAATAATTAATTTTGTAACTTTATCTTCCCTAATCTAAGAAAAGAGTGAGCATATGCACTTATAATTACAAAGTGAATTATTTCAACTAGGTCATGTTCCGACGATTTTTCTTTTTCTAGGGTTTTCCACGGAAAAATTCAACGTGTATCCTCCTGCATACTCTCTTTCATCTGTGTGTGTGTTTGATCTTCGTTCAATATTAAGATGTGAAATTATTACTCTATAGTTATGTGTAATGTTGATATATTTGACGAGTTTGATTGGTGGAAGATGAATACACTTCAATATCCTTATCTCTTCATTATGGCTCGAGATATATTATATATACTTATAACTACAGTTGCTTCATAATCTTCTTTTAGTGTTGGGCTAGAACATTGGATGATTATATAAATAGTTTATCTACTAAAATCGTTAATACATTAGTTTATGTATCGTATTCAAACTTAAATTAAAAATCATACAAATATTTAATTTCAACAAACTTATAATCAAACTAACTGGCTCGACGATACAAACAAAATGACACAAAAACAGATCCAATATGAGTATGATCAAGCCTGGATTAAGTCGTTGAACAACTTTTGAAAATATTGGTTGGTTAATTTGAAGGTCAAACAGATTCCAAATCTAATAAGCTTACAACCAAATTGAATGTCTCGGTGAGACTAATCCAACGTATCCAAGATCACTCAATTCTAACATCATTAAGACATTTAAATATCCACAAAACATTTTCTAACTAAGGGAACCTCTCTGTGTCGTCCGATGTAGTGGTCTAATTCGTTTCTTATTTACAAAGAGAATCTAGAGCTAAAACTAGACCAGGAGAAAGAGTTAAATTTTAGTGTTGCTCTGGATCAATGTCTTGATGAACATCTCCCACTATCGCCGCCGCTAACTGATGTCGACCGCCATCGGCTAACCCTTACTCACTGACATCGATGAATTTTTTGATGTAACGAAGTACCCTAAAGATGGTGTAATGAGTCACCTTGAAAATAATTTAATGTTGCATCCTAAATATGATGTAATGATGCATCCCGAAGACAATGTTATGACCTACCCCAAATATGATGTAACGATGCATCCCAAATATGGTGTAACAACGCTCCTTGAAGATAGTGTGACCAACTACTACATATCTATGTGACCAATTACGACTTATGTGACCAACTAAGAATTACGTCGCGACTCACATCTCATGTAATTCTCAACTTCGGTCTCAACAGCCTATAGACGCTATCGTAACTCTCTACTACGGTCCTTGTGGCCAATGAATGCTTCTGAAACTACTGCTTATGGCTTATATGGTCAACTACTACCACATCTTTCAAATATAAAATTTACGACAAGCTGGTGCTACAGCCATCGTCTACAACATTCATGATGGACTACTGCCTCCACAACAATTGACTACGACCCTCGCAACTGTTATCACCATTATCACCAAAAAACTACAACCATATTACAATTATTGTCGATGAATTATTGTTATACATCTACAATGATTAACTTTGTAAGTCCATCTTGCCTAATCAAGAAAAAGATTGGACCCATGTACTTACAATTTCATAGTGGATTATTTCAACTGGACTAAACCCCTAGAATTTCTCTTTCTAAGATTTTTCATGTAAATACTCAACATGTATCCTTCTGCATATTTCTCTTTTATCCGTGCATGAGATCTTCCTCCAACACTAAGATGCATGCAAAGTTATTACTGTCATCGCAAATCTTTCAGCACACAACTCTATATATTTACATATCTAACACCTAAATTTTTTTTTTTTTTTTTTACATTCATATCACATCAAAAAATAACACTATTTTAACTTTCAAAAGGTAAAACACATCTTTTTTCTTAAGCATAGGAAAGGTGATATACATGTAAACATTAAAGCTAAAGTGTTAGATATGTAAATACTTGAGAATTGCGTCGTGTGTATGTAAATCCTCCTTCAACTTTTTAACAATGAAATATAACATTTTCATGCATATGTGAGTTGACACATATAAAAATTAAATTTTAGGTGTTTAATATGTAAATAAATAAGAATTAAGTGGTACGCCTGTAAATCTTCAAAAATCCAAATACCTTGAAATTTAAATTAATATTTTTTAAATGTAACCTGTGTGTGTGTGTGTGTGTGTGTGAGAGAGAGAGAGAGAGAGAGAGAGAGAGAGAGAGAGAGAGAGAGAAGAATGTGAAAGCAATGGAAAGAACCTAATCTATTATTAAGTAGGCTACAGTATGATTTGAGGTAATCCACTGCTGGCTCAAAATCAGCTCAAGCAAACAACTTCGGTTTAAAACCCTAGAACTATTTGGCCGGTCCTTTTCAAATCCATCCAAATCCTTTGCGTGTTTGCCGGTAGATGGACCTAGGGGTAGGTGCACCTGCAGCAGATTCAAATACTAAAGAGGCCGTTGAGAATTTCTTTTAATTTTTGTTTTTTACATTTTTATTCTTATTATTTTATTTTTGTTTTTTTTACTTAAATAAAACATATTTGATAATTGATATGCTATAATATGTTTAATTATTTTTATATGTTTTGAGTGTTTCTAAAATAAGACTTAATTTATTTTAAAAAAAAAAATTAAAACATGAAAAAAAAAATCCAAGAATTAAAAATTAAAAGTGATCCCAAGCAAGCCAATGTTCCAATTGCACCTACAATAATATTTAAAACAACGAACGAATGGGTCTGTTTGGAGACAGCTTACAAGTGCGGGCGGTGTTTTTAAAACGCAGTCGTACCGTTTGGTGCGTACGTTTCGTCAGCTTATCCGAAACCGCGTTTGAGTTTTTATACTAAACGCAGGCCGCGGGCCGAACCCCGCGGCCCGCATGCGGGTTGCATTTCAGGACAAGTAACTTATGTTGAAAAGCACAAGCTGCCCCAAACGCAACTATAGAGAACTTGAATTCACAGGAGAATTGCTGCAACTCTAGATCCAGAACTGGAGCAAGAAAAACACAAGCAGACATAACTCTCTTTTGAATGCTCAGATATCTCATAGTGGGTAAATAAGTAAATAACAACTTTAGCATACATCAGTAAAAAAGTTGAAAATCCTGTATTGATCACTGCTACAAAATCTACAATCTAAAATACTAAGAATCGCCAACAAAAAAAAAACAAAAAATTATATAAAATTCTCTGTAATATGGTCCAAGAATAATATCTCAGGCTGAAAAATGTGCCATTTTGAGAAGGTAGGAAAGCTAGAAACTGCAAAATCTATTTGAATCAGGATTTTGTTTTAGAAATAAAATTATATTCTCATAGTTTGGGGAATCTATGCAGACGTGCCGGNCGGCAAATAGAAAGGCACGGGAAACCTTTGGAGGTACTTCTCGCCCCTCTGGAAGCAGGAAACGAACAAGTCTAGCATCTTGCTAGACTGGAACACTCCCTGCTGAACCAATTGGTCGGTTCAACAAGGCCCCCCAAGCCCCGCGTCAGTCTCCCAGGGAGAGGAGCTTCAACTTCATGCGTTGAAGCTTCTGGTTCTTCGTCTGCAGACTTAGCAATACCTGAATCCTACTGTCGGTTGTACTGCCACCCAAAGCATTTGAGAAATTTTCCTCCACATGCAAACAAAAATCCATATTGATCCACTCTTCCGAGGATCTACTATTGAACTGAACTGAGTCTGCATGTCTCGCCTATATGATGTTGAATACTCCCAAAGTAATCCACGATCGGCTTCGCCCGATCTAAAGTGAGGGTAGCTTGAACCTCTCCAAATGGTGGCGGCAATGGTGGTAAGATATCGACCGTGTATCCTGAAATGCACTTCGTCATGATTATCTCGCATCTGGAGCCTGTCTCAGTCCTATCATCCATTGTCGCTACCAAAATTGGTCCCACTTATGTTGCTCTGGTGGCGAGAATGTTTGTAATCTCGTGCTCTGTCGAAGGGAGGACGATGCGCTTCTCATCATTAGTGAAGGAACAGGTGTTTCTGAATCTGTCAAGTTGAGTCCTACAGTAAAATTGTCACAATTCCACAATAAAAGGTGGTAGGCATTCATGGGGGTCATGTCATACCACATCTGATCCTGTAGCAGGCTCCTGATCGAAAATTACACTACGAAACTTCGGTCAATGCTAACCCTGTTCTCCTTTTTCAGCTAAGCCAGAGAATATGGCTGGGAGTGCCTCTAAAACATGAGGCACAATTTCTCTACCATCTGCGTAAATGCCACATTCTTGTTGTTCCCTCCATCGATGATGAAATTGCATATCATTTTGTTCATTATGTAGCGGCATATCATCAGTCTGTAGGATTCTTCGAATCATGAGCGTTTCTCCTTTATCCGGTGGTAGATGATATAACTCACCCCGTTCCTCTATTGTCTCCTCGTCACAAACCTTCTCCACGACGCCCTACTCNTCATATAAGGTAAGTAGGAAAAGAAGAAAAATAAGGAGACATATAACCTCAAATAAGAGGATATAAATATTAAGCACTAGGAGAATATATTTCCTAATTTAATACTTTTCAACAATAGTACCTTAAAATTTTGTTACTTTTCTATGATAACACTCCTCCTTAAGATGGTGCGTAGATGAACAAAAATTTTTAGTTTATTACAAAGATTCAAAGACAAGGTTACATGGCTTCAGTAAATATATTAAGCAATCATTCTTCACTTGGTAGGGGAGAAGTGATTTTCTTTAACAAGGCTGCATATTTTATGCAATGTCAGACTATTGCAATATGGTTCATTCTTTCATAGAATGTTTGATTGCTTGCAATGATGATAGCTACATGATTGCAGTATTTAAGGATTGGTAGTTATGTAATAGGAAAGACATTCTCCTACAAAAGCTTTAAACCATGCATTTCCTAAGTAGAATGAGACGTGGCCGGATATTCACCACCCAATCTAGGAACAATTGTTTGCTTCATACTAATTTAGGAATAGACATTTACATAAGTTGCACACAATTATAATGTATTTACATATCTCACACCTAAACTTTCATATTTACACACATAGCACTCAAATCTTTAATATCACATAAAATAACACTATTAACCCTTTTTAAAAGTGAAATACACATTTTCATGCATAGGTTTAAAGCACCTAAGTGTTATATATGCAGGTATGAAAGTTTAGGTGTGATGCATGTAAATACATAAGGATTGTGTGTAAGATATGTAAATTTCCCTTTTAGGAAATGAGATTTCTACCAATAAATACAATACCCTGGAGAATCCAATATAGTTAGCATTTGAAAAATTTCAGACTCTCAAATGATTATGTCCTCAATATACCAATTAACTTCATGAAAATTTTTTAAAAGCTTTCCAGATTCTTAGGATAATCACCTAGTGCATATTCTTTTAAGTTTCAATAAATGATTTTGCCCAAAAGACATTGATATCAAGAAGAAACCTCATAGCTTTCATCATTCAACGCAAGGAAATTCATGGGACAATAATTAGGCATACCCAAAAAGACCAACTTTTCCGAAGGTACAATAGCATATTTCCCATGAAAAAGAAAGAAATACCTTCCTTAATATCAAGGTTATTAAAGTGTGCTTTAGTGGTGAAGTGAAGCGCATCGCTTCCCTGTGAAGAGCAAACTATAAACTAAGCATGCAGATCTCATCGCTTCGCCGTATTGTGTTGTTGGGCGCTCAACTTCAAAATATAATGAAATTCTAGTTCTAATATCATCGCTTGGCTTAGCACTATCCTATGATTTCTTAGTTAACTCAAACAATAATAGAAATACAAATATTATTGCAAAAATTAGAAATGGTAACAAATAAAGACTCTCGAAAATCAGAAAATAACAGCATAAAACATAAAGAGACAACCTAGGGCGATGGCGAAGGTGAGGAATGGCGACTGGGCAATAAGTAGAGGAATTGGTTGGGGTTCGCGGGCAAAATTGCAGGCCTAGAATGATATGGCTGCAGCACTAGGCGACAGTGATGAGAGGTGACAGTAGGGAAGGGGGCGGGGCGGCAGTGGGCTGACAGGCTGGAGGGCTTGCAGCAGCAGGCTGGAAGGGAGGGGATAACTTGTCGCTGTAGGTGTGGGTGCTGTAGGAACGATGATAGCAGCAAGAAGTGGGGAAAAGGTTGCGGCAGGGAAACAGGGGAATGGGGGCTATGGAGGGGAGTTGGGCACAATAAGTATCTCCGCGATATTGAGTCACAGCAGGAGCACCTCTCAAGCCATTGGAGAATATCACCACCTTGGGTGAGTTACAACCGGAGCATCTCCTCGCTTTCGTATACAACCTTGGAAGGGAAAACAGCCTCCACAATTGGCTTGGACAAAAATCTGAAATCCAGAAATAATCAAAAGCTAAGCAAGCAAAACAACAACTATAGAATAGCTAGGAGATAAAATTGGAAAGAGAGGCTTCCCTTTGGCCGGTAACCAGAAAAGGAAGGGAGAAGAAGCTGCAAATAGAAAGACACAGGAAACCTTTGGAGGTACTTCTTGCCCCTCTGGAAGCAGGAAACGAACAATTCTGGCCTCTTGCTAAACTGGAACACTCCCTGTTGAACCAATTGGCCGGTTCAACCAGGTCCCCCAACCCCCGCGTCAGTCTCCTAGGGGGAGGAGCTTCAACTTCATGTGTCGAAGCTTCTGGTTCTTTGTCTGCAGACTTAGCAACACCTCAATCCTACTGTCGGTTGTACTACCACCCAAAGCATTTCAGAATTTTCCTCCACATGCAAGCAAAAATCCATATTGATCCGCTCTTCCGAGGATCTACTATTGAACTGAACTGACTCTGCATGTCTCGCCTATATGCTGTTGAATTCTCCCAAAGTAATCCACGATCTGCTCCGCCCGATCTAAAGTGAGGGTAGCCTAAACCTCTCCAAATGGTGGCGGCAATGGTGGTAAGATATCAACTGTGTATCTTGAAATGCTCTTCGTCATGATTATCTCGCATTTGGAGCCTGTCTCAGCCCTATTATCCATTGTCGCCACCAAAACTGGTCCCACTTATGTTACTTTGGTGGCGAGAATGTTTGTAATCACGTGCTCTGTCGAAGGGAGGACTATGCGCTTCTCATCATTAGTGAAGGAATAGGTGTTTTTGAATCTGTCAAGCTGAGTCCTACAGTAAAATTGTCACGATTCCACAATAAAAGGTGGTAGGCATTCATGGGGGTCATGTCACACCACATCTGATCCTGTAGCAGGCTCCTCATCGAAAACTCCACTACGAAACTTTGGTCAATGCTAACCCTGTTCTCCTTTTTCAGCTAAGCCAGAGAATATGGCTGGGAGTGCCTCTAAAACATGAGACACAATTTCTCTACCATTTGCGTAAATGCCACATTCTTGTTGTTCCCTCCATCGATGATAAAACTGCATATCATTTTGTTCACTATGCAGCAGCATATCATCAGTCTATAGGACCCTTCGAATCACGAGCATTTCTCCTTCATACGATGGTAGATGATATAACTCACCCCGTTCCTCTATTGTCTCCTCGTCACAAACCTTCTCCACGACGCCCTACTCCATAAAAGACAATTCGGCTCGTTGTGCAGCTAGAGACGATGTGCCCAAATCTATGGCATTTGAAGCATTGTTTGGTGGGGATTGTAGTAGGCGTGCTACTCTTTTCAGGCTTCTTCTCACAGGATCCGGCTCTATCCTTATCCAAACCAAATTTCTCAACTCCATAAGTGTGCTCCTGTTGCGTCTCACATTGTGGATGCATGTTTGACTGTTGGTGTTTGTCTGCTCTATTTTTGTTATCTCTCCACTTTCAATGCTAAGGTTTGAACATTTCCAACTAATCAATAAGGTTGCAGTTGCACCATATTGCTAATAGCGGGCTTTAGGTCCCCACATAACGAGCAATGGTGTGCTCCTCTAGTTCAAACAAATCACACTTCATTTGCAACAAGTCAAAATATGTTGTGAACTTCTTCACTAATAGGTCTCCCTGCTGCAGGTGATGAAGTCTCAGAAATATATCCTAGCAGTAGTGGGGTGAGAGGTATTTCCTCTACATTGCTTTCTTCATCTTTTCTCACTTGGAAATCTTATCACCGCCTTCTCTTTTTCTCTGCCTCTACAAGTTGCCCCACCACAATGAGACACTCTTTCTCAATTTAATAGCTACAAGCTTCACAATTTTATCCTCTGACACCTCTTTATACTCGAAAATCCGCTCAAATGATTGTAATCATTCGATAAAGTCATCTAAATCTATACCGCTCTCAAACTCTGGTAGATCCACCTTTTATCCTACACGACTGTGTCCTCCATAGCGTGTTGATTTTTATTAGATCTATAACGACAATCCTCAGTTGTTATTACTTATTATTAGCTTTTATTCTCTCAATATGTATTTCTTATTTATTTTTATTTCTTTTTTTTTATTGTGTCTATTGTAATTTAGTTTAAATACCCCTTCTAGCAATAATATTATGTTGCTTTAATCCAAATCTCATGGTATCCGAGTCTAATCCTGATTCAGGCCGCAACCAATCTCCTCTGTAGAAGCTGCCTGCAGATGCAGCCTAAAATTGGCTTCTTTAGCAATTCCCTGCAGCCGCCGGCTCCCTTAGGAGATTCCTGCAGTGTTGTTTTTCCCGGGAAAAATTCCTACTGCGTGGCTTGTTTCTGTAGCGTGTTTTTACCTTGCAGCCGCAGGTACTCTAGTTCTGTGTTTCTCCCTGCAGATTCTTTGCAGAGTGTTTTTCTCCCTTCCATGGTTTGGTTCCTCTGCAACCGCCGATCTCCTCTATCTTCATTTTGCAAGCGCAAGACGCCGATTCCAGCAGGTGTTGTTTCCCTCGCCGATCTTCCCTGCATGTGTCTAGATTCCCGCAGTTGCAACTGTCTTCCGGTGACCCTACCGAAATTTGTTGATGGCTCTAAATCACAACCACATCTCCTTTGGCTCAGTCGAAATTATGGCAGACTCCTCCAACAGTGAGCCACCTTCACAATGTGTTCTTGATCTGCCGCATGTTCAACTCTAACCTCCGCACCCTTGTAGACTAGAGAATCGAAAACCAACACGAATTTATTGATCACAACCCATAAACTAAACAACAGTAACTTTCTCCAAATATCCCAAATTGTGTCTTTATTCATCAAAGGACACAGAAAATTCAGTCACCTTACAGGCCGCGAGCCTTCAAAGACTGACCCGACATATAGAACTTGGGAAGTGGAGAACTTCATAGTCATGTCGTGGCTGCTCAACTCCATGGAGACTTCGATTGGTTGTTTATATATGTCTCTCCCTTCAACAAGTGTCCTCTGAACAGTTGTCCGCGATAGCTACTCGGATGTAGAAAACACCGCCCAACTCTATGAGGTCTAATAAAATTCGAGAGTCAAAACAAGGGTCAAAGGCCGTGACCAAGTACTATAATGACCTTGTTGCGCTATGAATGAAATCCGACTTGTACTATGACTACACTTGGGATTCTCTAGTAGACCACTTTCTCTACCAGAAGATTGTAGAAAATGATCGTATGTTCCAATTCCTGGCTAGCCTTTAACAAAAACATTGATGAAGTTCGGAGCCGTATTCTTGGTCGGGACCCTCTTTGGTCCACTTGCGTTGCTTTCACCGAGATTTGTCGGGAAGAGAGTCGGAGACTTGTTATGCTCAACACTTCTACTCCTTTAGTTGAATCATCTGTCTTGATCTTGTATAGTGCTCAACCCTCATCCATGCCACCTCAAATCGGTCACCCACGTGATTACTGTCACAAACTCAATGACACTCGAGACAAGTGTTAGAAACGTCACAGTAAACTAGCATACAAACCTTCGACCAAATCCTCTGCTACTAAGGATCTCACGCCAACATCCGATTCTATCACGACTCCTACTCAGAGCATCCCAGAATCCTCTGAATCCCTGAAAAATCAAATTGAGCAATTAATCAAGCTTCTTGAAGTCAATCAAGTCTCTATGGGCCCATCGACCTCTCACTTTCGACAAGGTACTCTTCCTATGGCTCTCACGGTTCATTCCTCCTCTAGTCCGTGGATTATTGTTTCAGTTATCACAAATCACATGACTGGATGCTCGAAAACTTTCTTAACCTACTATCAGTGTTTTGGGAAAGATACTGCCATAATTGCAGATGCTCTTGTAGTTTTTTATTACTAGTAAATGGTCGGTTGTACTAACGATCGGTCTAACTTTAGAGTATGTTTTACATGTTCCTCAATTGCAATATAATTTATCTGTCAGCAAGTTGACGAATAATATTGATTGTGTTGCTAATTTCACTTATGATGATTGCGATTTTCAGGATCATCGTTCGAGGAGGATAATTAAAATTGCTAAGAGGGTAGTTGAACTTTACTATTTCCAAGGGAAAAGCACGGAGAGTGAGAAGCGTCACTCAGGAGTTGCGGTTTATCTCGAGTTATTGAATATTTCATTATATTGTTGCAATGTCATTTAGGTCATCTAAGTTTACACTATTTAAATAATTTCCATCTTTTGATGTTTTGCAATAAAAATCTAACTTCAATTGTAAAACATGTCGGTTAACTAAGCATCATCGTGTCCATTACCCACCTAACACCTACACACCTTTTGTTTCTCTATCTCTCATTTACAGTGACATATGGGGACCCTCTCACACTTCCAATTACACCAACAAATGATAATTCTTGACTTTGATTGATGACCACACTCGGATGATATGAGGCTTACATTTTAAAAGACAAATCGAAGGTTGTTGTCACCTTCTAAAACTTATACACATTCATATTGACACAATTCAAAACACCAATTTAGATCCTTCGGACAGGCAAAGATCATTAGTTTTTCAACTCTATTTTTGGTAAATTCTTGGTGAGGGCATCCTCCACGATAGCTCAAGTACGGACAATCAACAAAATGGGGTAGCCGAGAGTAAAAACCGTCACCTCCACCATGTGCTCGCTCAATTATGTTTCAATCCAGTGTCCCGAAATAATTTTGGAAAGATGTCATTATGACTGTCACATATCTCATAAATAGCACCCCTTTAAAATTCACAAGTTTCGAACCCCCTTAGTCGTCCTGATGTCATGCGTCCCTACCAATCAAGTCTTCTCCGCATTAGATCCCAAGATTTTTAGGTGTATGACCTTTGTTCGAAACATTGCTCCAACTCAAAGTAAACTTAATCCCAAATTCATAAAGCGTATCTTCTTAGGGCAATTCAAAAGGGGTATCGGTGCATTGATCCTACCACAAACAAAACTAAAAAAAGTACTGATGTCTCTTTCTTTGAAAATGTTCCCTATTTTCCTAGCTCAACCTCAAGTGAGGGAGAGCTTGAGTTCTTAGACACTGTCTCTTATCATACTTCTATGGATGCCCCCCCTTGTTCCTACCATTGAGGAGTCCTCAATTCTGTTGAGTGCACCATCTCCTCCTCCTAGTATTCATGTCTACACCCAGCACACCCATCCCAATGTTCCTACTCTGGAGTCGGCTACCTCCTTACAGGAACTTGACTCCATTTCGGGCGACATCCTCAGCACAACCCCTCCCCTGAATGAGGTGAGTTCTCCGAGTAAAGTATGCAATCAGACATGCTCCCTCTATTCTATGGCAAAAAATGTCTCTTTCTGCAGTATATCATCGAGTTACATAATATTTGCTACTGCCCTGTCAGATCACAGCTACTCTTGAGGTTGCTCTTGCTGATCCAGGTTGGAAAATAGCAGAAATGGAGGAAATGAATGACCTTCGGCGAAACCATACATGGGATGTTGATATTCCTCGGGGTAAGAAAGTTGTGGAGTGTCGATGAATTTTCAGCATTAAGTTCAACTCTGATAGATCCTTTGAACGTAACAAAACATGATTGATCGTTAAAGGGTACTCACAGACCTACAGAGTTGATTATGAGAAGACATTTGCTCCAGTGCTAAGTTAAACACTATTTAGGTCCTGTTGTCCCTTGCAGTGAATATGGATTGACCTTTATTCCAACTAGATATTAAGAATGTGTTCTTGATGGAGAGCTTACATAAGAGGTGTACATGTCCCTCTCCTGGCTTTGAATCTATTGCCTCCAGAGGGCAAGTGTGCATGCTACGAAAGTCTCTTTATGGGCTAAAGCAGTCCCTAATGGCCTGGTATGGTAAGTTCACCAAGATAGTCGTAGGTCATGATTTTACTCGGACTCAATCAGATCATACTCTCTTCTTCTGTCATTCCTCCAAAGACCAAGCAGCTATCCTTACTGTTTATGTTGATGATATTGTCCTTAAAAGCAACAATCTCCTAGCATTGGAGTCCTTGAAAGACCCTGTTGCTACGTCTATTAAAATGAAGAACTTAAGATCTCTCTAGTACATCTTAGGCATGGAAGTGGATTGGTTATCTCGGGGCATTGTTTGTCTCAGTGCAAATATGTGATTGATTTCTTGACAGAGAACAACATTATTTTGTGCAAACCTGTAACTGTTCCTATGGATCTCAATGAAAAATTATTTGATATTCTCAATATTGTATCTGTCAACAAGACTCATTACCAACGTCTTGTAGAAAAACTCATCTACCTCACTCATACTCACCTCGACATATGTCACGCAGTTGATATAATAAGACAATTCATGACACCATCTCCAAGTAGTCCATCAGATTATTCACTACTTAAAAAGTATACTAGGCTCAAGTTTGTTTTTCTCTTCTCATACCTCTCGGTCTATTATTGTTTATACAAATGCTGATTGGGTCAGGTCAATTTATGATCGGCATTCCACCACGGGGCACTGCTTATTTGTATGGGGTAATCTTGTCACGTGAAAATACAAAAAAAAAAGTTTGTGATTCCCCAGAGCAATGTTGAAGCTGAATTTCGATTCATGTCCTTGGAAATCTGTGAATCTCTCTGTTTACGCATCATGTTCTGCAACCTTTGTATGTCAACCTCCATTCCGCTGCAATTATTATGTAATAATAAGATCGTCATTAACATTACTCACAATCCAATCCAACATGATTATATCAAACTTGTGGATATTGGCAGATAAGGCAAAAATCAAGTCCGAGAAAATTTGTGTTCCTTTTGGGCCCTCCAGTAGTCAACTAGTGGATATCATCACCAAGAATCTTCCTCGTTCTTTGTTCTATAACTTCAAATTCAAATTGAATATGAATGACATCTATGCTTCAACTTGAATGATAGTATTAGATTTATAACGACAATCCCTTATCGTTATTATTTATTATTGATTTTTATTCTCTCATTATGTATTTCCTATTTATTTAATTCTGTTTTATCTTTCCTTTATAGGTTTTTTTTGTGGCAAATTTTTCATTTGTTTTCAAAAAATTTCTTTCGTTGTTTTTTTTCATCAAGTTATTGTGGTATTCTTGTTGGACCACATGAATATTCTCGAAAACATTTAGAATTTGGAATATTGAAATCCAAATTTTTATATGAAGAAAGAATTGTTCAAAACTTGTTTTGTACATTCATAAAATGAGCTTAAATAGAATATTTCAATATTTTACAAATAAATCCCGACTTCTTCAGCATTCCCTTTTTACTAATAGAACCTTAAATAAGGTTCAATTCTCAACACTTCCCATCAAGAAGGTCAAAAGATATCCATTGAGCCCATCTTCCCACATAACCTAAACAAACCTGATGAACTAAGTCCTTTAGTGAGGTACTCAGCCACTTGCTCTACAGGGACTACATGACTTAGCTCCAGTAGTGCATTATTCAGTGTTTCCTTGATGAAGAATCAATCAATCTCCATATGTTTGGTTCTATTGTGTTGCATCGGGTTGTTGGCAATGTTGATTGCCAACTTGTTATCGTACCACAACTTCATTTGAGTTCCTTAATCCACCTTGAGCATGACCAATAAGGCTCTCAATCACATCATCTAGGCAACTCCTAAGGTTAGGGCCCTGTACTCTGCCTCTGATGTTGACCTCACTACCATAGTCTACTTTTTGCTCTTCCATGAGAACAATTTGCCCCTACGAACATGCGGTATCGAGAGGTGGATCTTCTGTCATCTACACAACTCATCCAATCAGCATCACAAAAGCTCTCAATATTTTACATGTCTATTGTTCCTGAAGATCAACCACTTCCCCAGTGCACTCTTTAGGTACATTAGAATCTGACACGACATTCATATGGATCTTTCTTGGATCATGAATGTAGCAGCTCACTACACTCACTACGAAAAAAATGGCGGGTCGAGTGTGACACAGATAGATCAAATGGCTCACCAATCTCTAGTAACTCTAACAAGCAACTGGTTCTCCTACCTTTGCACTCAGCTTGACTTTCTGATCAATAGGAGAGGCTACAGGTTTGAACCCCAGCATGCATGTTTCTATGAAGTGATCTAGTACATACTTTCTCTGGGACAAAACCATCCTTTTGAGCTCCACGACTTACTTCAATCCTAAGAAAATATATGAGTTGTCTAATATCCTTCACCTAAAATTCCTTGTATAATCTTAACTTTAGTTGAGCAATCTCTGTCTCATCATCATCAATGACAATGATGTCATCAACATACACAACAAATATAGTGGTATGACTTTCATGTTGTCAAGAGATCACCGTATGGTCTACATTGATCTGCTAATATTTCATGCATGTTATAGCATTTCTAACTAGTTAAACTAGAGGAGACTGCTTCAAGTCATACAGTGACTTCCTGAGCTTACACACATTTCCAATTGTTTGGATTGTACCTAATCCTAATGGTATTTCTAATTGCTCCAGTAACTCACCATGAAAAAATACATTTTTCGCATCAAGTTGGTATAATCTTCACACATCATTCACCGTCAGAGAAACCAATATCCTCATTGTGCTCAGTTTTGCTACTGGTGCAAAGATTTCATCATAATCAATGTCATATGTCTGACTCTACTCTTTCATCACCAATTGTGTTTCGCACTGCTCCATCTTCCCTTATGAAATTTGCTTCAATGTGAAGATTCACTTGCACTGAACTGTCATTTTCCCCATGGGTAGTGGCATTATCTCCCATGTTCGGCTTTTATCGATAGTCCTAAGCTCTTCATGCATAGTTGTTTTCCACTTAGGATCTTCATTAACAACTTGCCAACACTTGGGTATAGAAACAATGTCTAAAAATACCATGAATGCTCCATATAAATGTGATATATAAATGTCATGTTCCCACTCAAAACAATTGAGAGGATATCCTGCATTGTTGCAAAAGGTCTTCCTTAAAGTTAGGGGCTTATTAGAAAGAAGGAGAAATCATATCACATGGGAGTTCTGAGTTGGACGTGAATGTAGTAAGTGTTTCAAGAGTCGAGGAAGACTAGACAAGGTACTAGCTAGCACAAGTGACACTGTAGGCATCGTTCCCTCATTTTGCCTCTTTTTTCGTGTATTCACCCTTAGCTCACCTTCAACATAAATCCCACCATCTTGGGTGCACTCTCCTCATTATTTGGTTCATCAACTAATTCATCCCACATCATAGGACAAGGCATTGCTCTCACATGTACTACTCTCTCACCATTGCTACTTGGCCCCTTGCTTTATATTTCCAGTATTTGGCGAGTCACAGAGAGGTAATGTCACTTCCGAGGTGTAGTACAATTCAATTTCTCTAAATAGCACATTCGTGCTCACAAACAATCTCTTCTCTATCAGGCTCCAGCAGATGTTGACCTCATTTTTAGTGAGGTCTTAGCCTCCTAATCTTAGAACCTAGGATCTAGCTTTAGGAGTTCTTATTGACTATCCTAGCGGACTAGCAATGGAACCCACCTCCCGTAGAACTTCAAGCAACTTCTTGACTCATTTTTGTGAAGAACTCGCATGAGTGTTTCCAAGCACTCAACTTCTAGTTGCAAGGGCTAAGGATCAACATGCAGAGGGCCCGAAAATGAGTTCCTATAGGATCAAACAGCCTTAAGTGA
>JXCR01144518.1:23124-53236 GCA_002079205.1 Phalaenopsis hybrid cultivar
AAAAAAAAAAAAAAAAAAAATATATATTCCTAGTTTACAAAACAAATGAATTTTGACATATTTTCTCTTGAATTTTAAGGATGGATTCTCCATATTCAGTCTTTTCATTCAATCAAGAATTCAATTAACCAAAAAAATAAATATATTTATTTCTCACAAAATGAGTTTGGAATATTCGATGAAACTCCATATATGATGAATAATCCAACTCAAACAGTTGAAGACCCACTTTACAAGATTGATTTATATCCTTGTGAAAAATGTCTCCTACTAGAAAATTTCTCTCAAGAACCTCTTATGGAGCAATTTAATTTTTAGGAATTGGAGGAAGAAGTTGATCGTAAGGGTCAAAAAATTTGTGTGGAAGAAAATGATATTCCATTGTCTGTGTATGAAATTGGATCCAGTTCTAAAGCTACTCCATTAACCTATACTCAACAAAGAAATAGAAACCGGTCTCTTAAAAGGAAAATGAAAAGAGATGACAAATCCGAAACTTTTGGATCAGACAATAATATCTTAACTTAGAATAAGAATAAACTCTTCTCGATACTCGTACAATATGATGATGACATATAACAACATTTAAAGAAGGAAAATCTCCAACTATTAAAAGGTCATATCCTATATTTAAAAGATTTTCATGGAAAGAAAGATGTTCGATCTCTAAACTCCACTTGGGATCAAAAGTAAAGGATTCAACTCTTCTAACAAATAGCATAAGACACAACAAGTTGATCTTAGAATCAGAAGAAACATCTGCTGAAATGCATTCTCTGGTAGAAATGTTGCGAGCTACGGATTATTCATATTCACAATTTAATGATGTATTTCCTAAAATTCCTCATCCTATATTAAGAAATAATGTATGGAAAGGTGAGTTATTAGGAATAACACCAGATTAAATGAATATTTCCATGGAAATTCTCCAAGAAAATGATTGTAAGAAGAAACCTGTGAAAACATTTGAAGAATAACTAAAAAAAATTAAAAGCTGCCATTAAAAGACTAGCTACACGAACAAAAGAAAATTCTTCTAACAATCAAAGAGAAGAATTTGTGGAGATAAATATGGTGGAAACTTGAGCCACATCAGCAACACAAGAAGCAAGGGAATCACTCCCCACCAATTAAGTAAATGAAATTGAAGAATTACGTATAGCTCTCAAATAGCGATATGAACAAATCAATCGTCTCGAGCAAAAAATTGAGGAAATGATGAAAACTGCACAAAATCCTTCACAAATTACACCACAACCTACGGTTCAAGTTGTTAGGCCAAAAAACATACATATTCTCGAAGATAAAAGATAACCTATAGATGTGGAAGAAAGTTCACATAAGAAAAGGAATTCCACTCAAGGTGGAATTCCCGAAAAGGACATTACACAATTAGTAGAACAATAGGTAAAAGAAACAATGGCTCAAGTGCGGGCCGAATCATTAATTCGGAAAGGTAGACCTTACCCAGAGGAATTTGATTTAGTCCAATATCCTAAGGGGTTTATTCCACTTCTTTTCAAAATGTTTGATGGAATTGGAAATCCACAACAATATTTAGCTCACTTTAGAGCAAGTTGCTGCAATGCAGGTCAGAGTGATTCTCTTCTTTTGCTACAATTTGTTAACAGTCTAAGAGGAGTAGCTTCCGACTGGTATGTTGAACTACCTGTTGGATCTGTTAAAACTTTTGTTAAATTGGAAAATCTTTTCATTCCACAATTTGCTGGAGCACAACACCACATAACAGTTGGAGATCTAATTGTGGAAAAGCAGAAACCTGAAGAAATGCTAATAAAATCTTAGAAAGAAATGTGAACCACAACTCCAGGAGCCACATGCAGTTTAAAATCAACTTAGAAATATTAATGCTTCTATAACATTTATGCTTAAAGGATTTAAAATAAAGACATTTGAAAAGTTGCTCAATAATGCTGCTAATCTTCAAGAAGAAGCTAAGCAAATGGGTACATAGAAAAGACCAAAAAGAATAAGCCAGTTAAGACATTCAAAAAGAAATCCACAACAATATAAAAGGGTAAGCAGGTGATGCAAGTGCAACCTAAACCAAAGCGACAACGACAAGATAATAGCCAACAATAATCACAATTACCTTGACAATTACAGTTCCAACCACCGATATCAACACCAATGGAAAAGAAATCAATGGCTAAAAGATTAAATAAAAAATATCCATTCAAAATGGAAGCTATTGCAAAGATGTTCCGTAGTCTATTAAAGATACCAGAATTTAAATTGCCTGAAGCTAAGAGACCTAGGGAAATTGATATGAAAGATCATCCTAACTAATGTCCTTATCATAGAATGTTGGGATATAAAATTGAAGGATGCTTTGTCTTTAAAAATTGGCTAGAGCATAGTTTCAGAGAAGGGAATATAAAGAACTTGACAAAGGTTCGATCAACATGATTTCGGTTAAGAAATACATTCTTGAAGATGACAAGAATGCTGCTCAGGGTGAACCTCTTGAGGAGACTCTCACAAACACTCGAAATGCTCATTCTTCCAAGAAGGAAATGAAGAAACAAAAAAGAATTGAAAAGAGCTAGAGGTCATGTTAATATAGGGGCTACTGTCACTCGTGTACCTCCTTTTGTTTCTAGTTCTACTAGGATAGTTGTTTCGGATGAAGGGAGAAAATCTCTCGAGTAGTTCACTTTGTATGACTTTCTGTATAACCCTGTTATGAATAATAATAATCCTTATTTTGCCTATCCAGAATATTTCTAATATTATATTTGAAAATGAACAACTTGATTTCAATCCTGTGGGCAATGTTCAAATCATACACAAATTTGGTGATATTACTGACAATCAAAACAATGACTTTGAAAGTGAAATTGAATATATAACACTTAAACTACAACAAGTATAGATTTCTATAGAATTGGAACCTTCCAATTCGGAAGAAAAAGGATTGGATAATATATTACAGAAAATAACTGAAATTAACTTACGAAGTGGAAAGGTTTTACCTTCAAGAATGACCGCTAAAGAAAAAGAAAAACAGATAGTGATAGTTCTCGTAAAGTGGACTATAATGTAGTAGCCCGTTTAAGTAAATTACTGGCGACATTGAGCATTTATGATGCCCTTATTCTTTCTAATGAAATGAGGGAATCATTAATAAAAGCTCTTCAAGAGTCCAAAATTTCTCTAACTCAACTCGCTATAAGTCCTTTAAACGAGGCTTACTCATGAGAATAATAGACTAAGTAACTTTTTTTCTAACAATGGCTTGTTACTTGGTACAACTGAACATAATCGGCCGCTATATATCACGGTGAACATCAATAATTTGATACTTCCAAGAGTACTTATTGATCTTGGTGCTTCAATTAACATCATGAATTTAAGAACTCTTGCATATTTGGACATCAGTGCAGAGAAATTGATGACCCATAAGAAGATTCTATGAGGATTCAATCAATAAAGAGAACGAGCTGTAGGATCTGTAACATTACTTCTAAAAATTGATGACTTGGTGACAACGACAAAATTCATCATTATTGATTATGAAACCTCTTTAATGCCTTGCTCGACCGACCATGGCTCCATGAACATAAAATGGTGCCATCTTCATTACATCAATGCACTAAATATTTACAAAAAGGACATTAATGTTGCATCATAGGTGACTTACAACGAATTTCTATCCATGAAATTGGTGTACATGAAGATGTTTCATACTACACTCCGATAGAGAAAATGATATTCTCTAGAGAGGCAGTAGTAAATAAAGACAATATAGATTAAAAAAAAGTGAATGAAGTGAATAAAGAGAAACAAGTTGATGAAAACTCTTCTTCGATACATAAGAGTCTATTTCAAAGTCATGTCCAAGGTAGAGGCCGAGGTATAAGGTGAGAAAAAAGAAATTCAACGTTTGACAAAAATAAACTACTAAAGTTCAAGATTAACCTGGACTCTGAAAAAGAACCACAGTTCAAAATATCTCTTGAAGACAATGAGGAAAATGAATAGTTTGAATCAATGTATGAACAAATTAATCATTATGTACACGCTATAACTCTAACCCCGATTTCCCCTTCAAAAATTGAGGACATGGTGGTCAAGGAAGTACATAGTAAAAATGGAAAGTCCATAAAATTTCAACTTGGTTCTACATCTTCTAGTTCTGAAATAGATGTAAAGCTAGAAGATGAAAATGAAAATGTTATGAAATCAATGAAAATTTCTTTTCGAGATTTATTTTCCGTGTGTTCAAAAATTATTTAAAAATACTTTGATGAATAAGAATTGGTCACTGAATCAATCTCAATTTTTTGAACAATTATGGAAATACAGCAAACGATATCATAATTCTAAAAAAGGTATAGGGTTTGGTACCTTAGAATGGATGACACGAAATTTTGCCTTGTTGTCACCAAAACATTTAATACTTAGCAAACATCATATCTCAAGATAGAAGATGCATCACTAGAATTTGAAGAAAACATTACAATGATAATGGATGAACTAAAAGAAATAAACTTGGGAACTAACAATAACCTGAAACTAACTTTTATTAGTTCTTTACTTAACAATAAAGAAACAAAGGAAATATTCAAATTTTTAAAAGAATATAAAAACTATTTTGCTTGGAGCTATGACAAAATGACAGGACTTCTTCCAGAAATTGCAATCCATAAACTCATAATAGATCAAACTGTAATCCAATTTAAACAAAGACCAAGAAGGGTGCGTGTTGAAATAGAACAAAAAGTTATCGCTGAAGTTAAGAAATTAATCGAAGTTAACTTCACCCGAGAAGAAAAATATCCAACGTGGCTAGCTAATATAGTGCCAGTAAGGAATAAAAATGGATAAATTCAAGTCTGTGTAGATTTTAGAGACTTAATAAAGCCTGTCCAAAAGATGAATTTCCCCTACCAATTCTATAATTGATGGTAGATAATGTGTCCTCACATGCAATATTTTCATTTACGGATGGAATGTCAGAATATAACAAAATTAAAATGTCTCTAGAAGAAGAACCAAATATAGCCTTTTAAACACTTATTGACATATACTGTTACAAAGTGATGCCATTTGGACAAAAGAATGCTGGCGCGACATATCAAAGAGCTATGACACAAATTTTTGACAAGCTTATACATAATCAAGTTGAATGTTATGTTGATGATTTGGTTGTTTATAGTAAAAGAAAAGAGGATCATGTGAACGGTTTAAGAATTGTCTTCGAATGATTATGATGATTTAATATTAAAATGAATCCTTTAAAGTGCACTTTTGGTGTCACTTCCAGGAAATTTTTAGAATTTGTTGTTCGACATCGAGGGATTAAAATTGACCCCCTCAAAATTGAAGCCATTCTAAACATGCCTCATCTTAAAAAATTGAACCAACTCCGATCCTTCCAAGGAAAATTAGCCTATATTCGACGTTTCATCTCCAATCTTTCAGGTAGATGTCAAACTCTCACTACCTTAACCAGAAAACACACCAAATTTATATGGGATGAAAAATGTTAACAAGCCTTTGAAAATATCAAACAATACCTGACAACCCCTCCTGTTCTAGCAGCCCCTATATTAAGGAGACCTATTATCCCTTATACCACAGTGTTATACAATTCCCTCAGAGCTTTATTAGCTCAAATTAATGATCAGGGTAAAAAAAATGTGCTATATTATTTGAGTCGTTGCCTAGTTCCTACTGAAGTAAGATATCCTACGATTGAGATGCATTGTTTGGCTTTGATCTTTGCAATGCAAAAGCTCAGATATTATATGTTGTTGCATAAGGTAACTCTTATTTCAAGAGTCAACCCTTAACAATATTTAATGACTCCAACACTTTCTGGAAGACTACCAAGATGGACAATGATATTACTTCAATTTGATATAGCATTTGTACCGTTACGCGCTATCAAAGGACAAATTTTGGCAGACTTTTTATTTGATACACTTAAAATATATAGTGTTTTTAGACACATATTTATACCTATATTTTAGATATTGTGCTTTAATGGAAGGTATTTTTATATTTTTCTTCCAGATACAAGTAAAAATGGAAAAAAGGCTTAAAGAAGTGAAAAGGATCAAATTTGAAGCAAAAAGGTGAAAAATTGTGCAAAAGAGTTTTGGCGCCCCAGCGCTTGATCCGGCGCTTAAGCGTTGGTTAAACAGAGAAGGTTGCGTCTAAGCACCGAGACCCTAGGCTTAAGCAACGTGGTCATTACTAGACAAGTAAAATCGGTTTTCACAAATTTCAAAGAGGTTTTTGCGGTACCCATTGGCTTAATAGGCAGCTGTAACCACCATGGACAAAAATTATCATGAAAGTATGCACCTCTTGGGAAAATACATCAAATCAAGACACATTTTGAAGAGATCCCAAGGCACCTCTTGGAAAACTATTGATAGAAGAGAGGACATAGCAAAGAGTCCTGAAAATATTGGCAAGCCTTGAAAGTTCTTTTCTGGGGAGTTAGTTCGGAGAGATTTTTAGGAACCACTTTTTATTTACTTTATCCTTTTTGTTTTTTTTTTTGAGTCATTATAAAAGAGAAGAAATTCAAAGCAACTTCAAGAGTTTTGTGGAGGACTTGAGATAAGTTTTTATCTTTTTAGTTTTAGAATACTTTTGGTTTTATCGAGACTTGTTGTTGGTTTGACAATGATTTCTTATTTTAAACTAAACTGTGGTTTTGTTTTCTCCATGGATTCTGACTAGTTTTCTTTATCTTTCTTCTTAAAATGATAAGTAAATAACTTTTGGATGGAATTTGTGAAGATTAGTGATCCTTAATGTTAGAAGAAGTTGTGATGAGTTAAATCCATGCACTTCATTTACTTCTTGATTTGTTCAATCCAGATGTTAAAATTTGTTGTCAGAACATGTAAAAACAGGGTTGGTATTGTCTCAGTCAACAATTAGAAAGAATCACATCAGGTTGTATGAATGAGAATGTAGTTCATATGATTGAGTGCAAATAAACAAGAAAATAATCATTTGTGGGTGTAGAGTTAGAGAACTTTAAAGTAACAGGTTAAAGCCCCCAACTTGGTTTATTATTTTAGATTCTGATACGAGAATATTAGCCCTCAGGTGGAGGGAATCGAGGGAACTTTAGAGTGAGAGCAAGTATCTTCTGTGCCTAGCCGGTCTTCAGAACTACCCAAATTTTAAATAAGCTAATGTTCTTTATAGCATCTCTAGTAAGGGTAAAGAGTATTATTGCTCCAATTTGGCACAACCAAATTTGCATACTTCCATAAACAAAATTCATATACTTATTACTGATTCACGATAAGAAGAAAGATATTTTCATATTAAGTACTTTTCTTCTACAAAAACTTTAGTTATCTTTTTAAATTGTTGTTGTTTCGTTAAAATATCAAAAACACTAAAAATATTTAAATTTTAAATTCCTAAAAAAATCATTTTTATTTTAAGTAATTATCTTTTTAAAATTTTAAAAACTTTGTAAAATGTGCATATTGCATAATCTTCCTTGTGGGTTCGATATTCGGGTCTTAATAAAAAAAGTCATATGATACTTGATAACGATACATATACTTGCGTAATATCGCAATATAAATATATATAAATTAAAAAGTTAAATTCTTATTCTTCTTCACGATCAATCTTTTGCTTTTGTTGTAAAATAAGGAAATATAAGTGAAAAATTCCATCAGAACTATTGTTATACTGTGCATAAGCATTAAGTATTCAGGGATCAAGTTTTTGGCGCCGTTGCCGGGGAGGAGAAAGAAAGAAAACTAAATAAATTTTTATCTTTAGAAAGGCTTATTTAAACTTTAAATATTGTATCTTATTTTGTATGTTTTATTTAATTTAATTTTATTTTATTTTATGTTAGTGTATGCATAGCTCAGGTTCTGAAGGACTAGTACCCTACGATTCTTAATTAGAAAAAACTATTAGAAAAATTCAAAAAATCAAAAAAATTAAAAATCTTGAAAAATCCAAAAAAATTACAAAAATGGCAAACCAAAATAATCAAAATGCTGAAGTTCATCAAGAGTTTAGACCTTTAAGAGATTATGTTAACCCTACTATAGATAAACTTCATTGTAGTGTTCAAAAACCTACTGTAATGGCTAATTAGTCTGAGCTTAAACTTGTTATTATCTAAATTGTATCAAACAATTAATTTGGGGGATCACCAACTGAAGATCCAAATTTACGTCTTACCAATTTTCTAGAATTGTGGACTACATTTAAATACAATGGTGTTTCAGATGATACCATAAGACTTAGGTTATTTCCTTTCTCACTGAGGGATAAAGCTAAGATGTGATTGAATTTGTTAGCACCTAGATTTATCAGAACTTGAGGTAATTTAACACAAAATTTCCCTATTAAATATTTTCCACCATAAAAAACTGCAAAACTTAGAAATAATATTATATTCTTTACTCAGTTTGAAGGGGAATCTATTTATGAAGCATGAGAACAACTTAAAGAACTCTTAAGAAAGTGTCCACACCATGCTATACCAGATTGGTTAAAATTTAAAGAACTCTTAAGAAAGTGTCCACACCATGCTATACCAGATTGGTTAATAATTCAAAACCTTTATAATGAATTAATTGATTCTCTTAGATCAATTATTGATGCCGCTGCTGGTGGTTCATAGATGTCAAAACCATTTCATGATGCTTATGCTTTAATTAAAGAAATGGCTACAAATAATTTTCAATGGCCTTCTGAGAGGGTAAATCCAAATAAAGTAGAAAATATTCATGAAACTGATGCATTTACTATGTTAGCAAATCAAGTTACTGCAATTTCAAGGAAATTAGACCAATTTGGATCGAATTTTTCTCAACCAATTTATATGATTAGAGATAATTCATTAGGCCAAATGATAGATTCTCAAGTATCATTAGAAACTTTGAATGCCATAAATAATAAGCAAAATAACCCATCTTCCAATTATTATAACCCAGGTTGGATGAACCATCCCAACTTTAACTGGAATAACAATTCGGGTGGTAGTAATCAGGAATTGGGGAACAACCAAGTAAACCCATTGGGGAACTGGAACAACCAAGGGAATAATATTTATAGATCTACTTATCCTCAAGGTATCAACAATAATACACAATTTAAGGATAAGGAGTTATCTATAGAAGAAGTGGTGTTACAAATGAGTAATCAATTACAAAGTGAAGGAGCTATCAATTTGGGCAAATTGCAAGTTCAATAAGTAATAGATCCCAAGGAACACTTCCTTGTAATACTGAATCAAATCTAAAAGACCAGAATAAAGAGCAAGTTAAAGTTGTACAACATAGAAGTGGAAGAGAGTTGGAAGGTAGGATTCAAAAAGAAATTGAAGTAGAGAGAGAAGAAATTGAAGAATAAAAAGACGATGCTCTGAAAGATTCAGAAAGACCTATTTCTCCACCGAGAATTGATTTAGAAAAACCACCACCTCCATTTCCTGAGAGACTTTGACAACCAAAGTTGGATAAGCAATTTTCAAAATTTTTGGAAATATTTAATAAGCTTACAATCAATATTCTGTTTCGTGAAGCCTTAGAATAAATGCCAAGCTATAAAAAGTTTATGAAGGATATTCCCAACAGAAAAAAGAAGTTTAAAGATAATTAGACTATTGCACTTAGTGAGGAGTGCAGTGCTATAATTCAGAAGAAACTTCCTGAAAAGATTAATGACCTTGGCAGCTTTATAATTCTATGTACAATAGGAGACAGATTTTAAGGAAAAGCTTTATGTGATTTAGGTGCAAGCATTAACCTTATGCCATTATCAATATTTAAAAGATTGAGATTAGGAGTAATAACTCCCACTACTGTAATTCTGTAGTTAGTAAATCGTTTAATAACTTATCCTTAAGGAGTTATAGAAGATGTCCTAGTGAAAGTGGATTAATTGATCTTTCCTGTTGATTTCATTATGCTAGATATGGGGGAAGATAAAAAGATACCTATCATTTTGGGGAGACCTTTCCTAGCCATAGGAAGAACAATGATAGATGTGTAGAAAGGGGAATTAACAATGCGCGTCAATGATCAAAATGCTACTTTTAACATTTTAAAATCAATGAAATACCTTACAAAAGGTAAAGATGATGAACGTTATAGAATGGATGTTACAAGATATCTGAGCGAATGCCATTTCAAGACTACTTATGAAGAAAAATCTAAAGAAAAAGATATGAAACACGAGCAAGAAGACGAATTAGATCAATGTGTAAACCTTTTTAAGGAAGATTCAAGTTATGTTAAAGTAAGTCTTAACATTTTGGACATGATAGACAAAGATAAATTATTTTGTCCATCTATTGAAAAACCTTCAGAACTAGAGTTGAAATTACTTCCTGAACATTTAAAATATGCCTTTCTAGGAGATTCCTCTACTATACCTGTTATAATTTCCTCAAAGTTAACAAAGGAAGAAGAAGAAAAGCTAATGAAAATTCTGAAAAATTTTAAGAAAGCCTTCGGATGGACAATTGCTGATATTAAAAGAATCAATCCTTCAATTTATATGAAAGAGGTTGTTAATCTGGAAGAAAATTGCAAACCCAGGACTGATCCATAAAGGAGATTAAATCTTGTTAGGAAAGTGGTTGCTAAGATAGAAATTATAAAGTGGTTAGACGCTGGAATTATCTACCCTATTTCAGATATTGCATGGGTTAGTCCAATTCACTGTGTTCTTAAGAAAGGAGGAGTAATTGTAACTTTGAATGAACATAATTAGTTAATACCTACTAGAAAAGTTACAGGGTGGCGAATATGCACTGATTATAAAAAATTAAATCTTGCCACTGTGAAATATCATTTTCCACTACCTTTTTTAGATCAAATGCTAGATATACAAGTTGGGCATAAATACTTTTATTTTATGGATGAATCTATCAGTTATCATCAAAGTCAAATATCTCATGACGATCAAGAGAAAACAACATTTACCAGTCCTTATGGTACTTTTGTTTTTAGAAGAATGCCCTTTGGTTTATGTAATGCCCTTGATACATTTCAAATATGTATGATGGCAACTTTTTGTGATTTAATTGAAAAAGGGATTGAAGTCCTTATGGATGACTTTTCAGCATTTGGAACTTCATTTGACTCATGTTTAGAACATTTATCTAAAGTTCTTAAGTCCTGTGAAGAAACAAATTTAGTCCTTAATTGAGAAAATTGTCAATTTATGGTAGCAAGAGGAATTGTATTAGATCATCAAATATCAGAAAATGATATGGAAATAGATCCTGCTAAAATTCAAGTGAACGCTAATTTCCCTTCTCTAACAAATGTAAGGGAAATTAGAAGTTTTCTAGGACATGCTGGATTCTACAGGCGATATATTAAGGACTTTTCTAAGATTGCTAAGCCTTTTTCCATTTACTGGAGAAAGATGCAATTTTCAATTTTGATGAGGAATGCCTAAAAACTTTGAAATTATTAAAAAAAATTAATCTACACCAATTATTGTTTCACCAAATTGGGGAAAAAATTTTGAACTTATGTGTGATGCAAGTGATTATTCTATTAGAGTTGTTTTAGGACAAAGATATGATAAAATTTTTATAAAGTTATTTACTATGCTAGTAAAACTCTTAGAAACTCAAATAATTATACAACAACTGAAAAAGAGTTATTAGTAATAGTATACGCCTTTGGTAAATTTAGATCATATTTGATTGGAACTCATAGTATAGTGCATACATATCATTCTGCTTTTAAGTACTTGATGAAAAAGAAAGATACTAAACCAAGACTTATATGATGGATTCTTATTTTACAAGAATCTGATTTTGAAATAGTAGATTATAAGGGAACAAAAAATCAAATTGTTGATCATTTGTCCAGACTTGAATTCAGAAAACCACTCTATTTTGAAAAAGAAATTAATGAACATTTTTTAGATGAAAAAATGTTCACTGTAAGTGAGTGGTGTGTTCCATGGTATGACGATATTGCAAACTATATTATTAGTTATCTTAAACCCTATGGAATGACATACCAACAAATGAGAGAAATTATTTCTGAAGCTATGACTTATTTTAAGGATGACCCATATTTATATAAATAAGGAAATGATCTGATTATTCAAAGATGTGTTCCATTAGAAGAAACTTATGAAATTATCCAAAAATGTTATAATTCTGATATTGGGGGACATTTTGGTGTTGATAAAACAACATACAAAATTATACAATTTGGATATTATTGACCTACAATTTTTAGAGATGTTAATGCTTATATCAAAACTTGTGATAGATGTCAATAAATAGACAATATTTCTAGAAGAAATGGGATATCCCTTAATGATATGCTAGAAGTTGAAATATTTGATGTTTGGGGATTGGATTTCATGGGATCATTTATACCATCTTCCGGAAATTTATATATTCTGTTAGGAGTGGACTATGTATCCAAATGGATAGAAGCTGTTGCTTTACCTCAATGTGATGCTCAAAGTGTTGCAAAATTTTTGAAAACAAACATATTTTATAGATTTTGGATGTCGAGAGTTATCATTACTGATGAGGGAAGTCATTTTTAAAATGCCAATATGGAAAAGTTATTATTGAAATATCATATAAATCATAGGAGTGCTACTGCTTATCATCCTTAGACAAGTGGTTTGGCTGAATTATCCAATCTAGAAATTAAAAGAATTATGGAAAAATCTATGAATCCAACAAAAATGGATTGGTTAGTCAAAGTTGACTATGCTTTATGGGCTTGTAGGACTGCATATAGAACTACTACAGGAATGTCCCCATATAGGATAAATTATGGGAAAGCATGTCACTTACTAGTTGAACTTGAGCATAAAACATACTGGGTTATTAAAGAGTTCAATTATAAATTAAAAGATGTGGTGAAAAAGGATTGTTACAATTAAATGAGGTTGAAGAAATAAGGAATGAATCTTATGAGAGTGCTAAGATTTATAAAGAAAAGATGAAAATGTGGCATGATAGAAAGATTATTATTAAAAATTTTTAGCCAGGGCAACAGGTTTTGCTATGGAATGCAAGGTTAAGATTATTTCTAGGCAAACTTAAGTCCAGGCAGATGGGCACATTTGTTGTGATAAAATTTTATCCTTATGGAGCTGTGGATATTAAAGATCCTAATTCTATGAAAATTTTAAAGTGAATGGACATAGATTGAAACCTTATTATATAATGGATCAGCATAAATATAATGATGGAATGATGTTGGGTCAACCAGAATGAGCACTGCTTACATCGTGCTGACGACGTAAAATCAAGCGCTTTGTGGGAGGCAACCCATAGTTATCAGTGTGTTTTTGTTTTGATTGTTGTTTTGAGTCTAATTAAGAAACTTGGGGTAGTATTTTTGAAGTTATTATCTGCTAGTAATGATTTTTAGACATTATTTAGTAACCTAGACATGTTAGAATAAGAATTTGGGCGTTAAGATGACTGGTACAAAATATGCACTGGCGCTTAAGCACCAGATCCAACGCTTAAGCGCGACAGTTTAATCACATGTGCAAATTTTGATTTCTAGAAGGTATAACTATAATTTAGTTGGAATAAACGTGTCTTGGTAGTTTCTAGTTGTGCCTAAAAGTTATGAAGGGGAATTAGGCCTATAAATAGAAAGGGTTTGGAAGGAATTTCACCCCGGATTATTTTTAGCCCTAAAAGTCTAAGAAAGGGAGATATTTAGAGAAAAGGTTTTCATGGGAGATGGCATTAAAGAAGAAGGAAGAGGCTATGAAGAAGAAGTTCATTAGTCAAAGTGCACATGAGTTGTATAACGGTTTCTTAGCCGTTAGTATCAATGGAATATCAGAGAAGATCAACAAAATGGAAAATACTATATCTGTATTAGAGACTAAGGTGCTTGAATTCCATGCTGAACTAAAACATATTGGGTGGTAACTTAAGATGCAATTCAACCATACTAATTATATAGAGAAAGCAGATAAGGCGATTTTCCTTAAGCAAACGTGGATCGAAGATGATAGTATTAGAGCTCGTCACCATAGTCCGTTTTATCAACTCTATATTCCTGAAGTGACTACTGAAAGACAAGAATTCATTCCTTCTAATGAAAAGTGGCATTAAGTAAAGTGTTAGGAATTGTGTGTTTGGAGTCATGTTCTTAAGTGTGTTAATGTTTATGTCTTTTGTTTAGTGTTTGTGCCACTTATGTGTTTAATTGTAAAATTTGTGTTAAGTGTTTTGTACCTAGAAAAACTTTTTCATCCAAGACTATTTGGAGAGAGAATTAAGTGTTAAATGTGTTTGTACTTATTTGTGACTTAACATAAGCTAGTTTTTGTTATTTTTTTTTTAAATTTTAAGAAAAAATTAAATTAATTATTATAGAGAATTTTGAGAGAGAAGGGAGTTGTAGGAAGTAAAAATAGTCATTTAAGTGTTATGAGACCATTTAGGGGTGGTTTACTTAGGCTATAGGGCATTTCACTTAAAATTAAAAATTTCAAAAATTGTGCACTGGCACGTAAGCGCCACATCTCGCGTTTAACTATATTGTTTGTAATATGATGTGAACTATGTGGTCTAAGCTTGCTACATTTGCATCGGTGTGTTGTTTTGGACTATGATTTATATTGTGTTTTGATTTTTTATGTTTCTATTGTTGTTTTGATTATTGTGTTAGAAAGTATTTTGTTTTATTTTTAAATTTTGTGGCAGTAGCTGTTGTTTTGTGTTTAGTACTGTGATTTATTTAGTTTAGAACTGAACTTAATTTCATATCTGTTATAAAGTAGAATGTCTTGCTAGCTTAGATCTTAAACTTGAAATTCAGAAACTGCTGCCCTGTATTTTTTTTTATCATGTTAGTGTGTTATTTGCTTTTATACCCACTATTTAGAAGTCAATTTGAACCTCCACATTTTAATCTAAAATAAAATGTTAGAAAATTTGATAAAAAATTTATTTTACTCCTGTCTTTAGTTTTATAATTGCATAATTAGGATGTTAAAATTCCTGTTAGCATGTTTTTTCAATTTTCATTTCCTGCCTATATAATTATCTGACNGTATTGTGATGTGTGAGACTTATTTTTAATTTATTGTAAGGTTTGTGTCAGTTAGTAGTTTTCTTAAAAATTTTAGGGTAGTAACTGTTGTGAGTTTTGTGATTTGTTTAGTTTAGAACTTAACTTAATTCTATATCTGTTGTAAAGTTGAAAATCTTGCTAACTTAGGTCTTAAATTTNAAGCTTGCTAGATTTGCATCTGTCTGTGTTGTTTTGGACTATGACTTACGTTGTGTTTCAAATTTTTATCTTCTATTGTTGTTGTGATTGTTGTGCTAGATAATATTTCATTTTTTAAATTTTAGGGTAGTAGCTATTGTTTTGTGTTTAGTACTGTGACTTAGTTAGTTTAGAACTTAATTTAATTTTATATATGTTATAAAGTAGAAAGTCCTGCTAGCTTAGATCTTAAACTTGAAATTCAGAAACTGCTGCCCTGTATTTTTCTTTTATCATGTTAGTGTGTNAACGCTTGTGGTAGTTAATATTTTATTTTTAAATTTTAGGGTAGTAGCTGTTGTTTTTTATTTAGTACCGTGATTTAGTTAGTTTAGAACTTAACTTAATTTCATATCTGTTATAAAGTAGAAAGTCTTGCTAGTTTAGATNTCTTTTATACCCACCGCTTAGAAGTATATTGAATCTCTACATGTTAAACTAAAATGAAAATATAGAATATTTGATCAAAAAATAATTTTACTCCTGTCTTTAGTTTTATACTTGTATAATTAGGATGTTAAAATTCCTGTTAGCATGTTTTTTCAATTTTCATTTCCTGCCTATATAATTATCTGACTCTAAACTGTTTAATCTGTTAAAAATTTAAGTTTGGGTGGATGAAAATTATTTTCAAAACTGGAATTTTATTTGTTCTCAAATGTACTATAAGTGAATTTGATTTTAAAAGAAAAATTTATTGTGTATATGAAGTTTTATTAGGGAAGTAAAAATTGATTTTAGAAATTAGTAAGAAAATTTAGTTAAAATTTTAAGTAATGAAGAAAAACTTTAAGCTACAAATTTTTAGTATAGAAAATGATTAATATAAGTGACTATTTTTAGTAAGCAAAATTGTATTTTTGATAATTTTAGATAATTTAGACTTTGATTTTTAATACCTAAGTTTCTTTTATTAAAATGATTTTTAGAACTATTATTATTTCTATAAGTAAAAGTTTTATATTAAGGCTTTACTTTGGGAAAAGAGAAGTGGAATTCAAAATCATTAAAGAGCTATCCAGATATAATAATCCTTGTCTTAAAAAGAAAAAGAAAGGAAAAAAAAAAGAAAAGAAAAGAAAAAAAGAAAAGAAAAAGAAAAGAGATGTAAGGGAGGAGAAGCTTGAGGATTAGTGGCTAATCAAAAACTGGTTCTAAACTTGATCTTTTTAAAGTATAAGACTTGATAAAATCTTAAGCTTATAAATATAATATAGTAAATAAAATTATTTTTAATAAAAATTTTTAAGTAGAGAAATAAAATAACTAAAATCTAAATTTAGAGAACTTACAATATTTCTAAATTAGATAGGAACTCATATTTTCATAGTTCTTAACATTAAAAATTTTCAAGTTTAAGTTGGTCTCATTTACTAAATATTTTTTATAAATTGGACTATTATATTTCTAAATCTAAATTTTGTTAAATCCTAAAGAAACTCATATACATATCATACATAATTGGTTTTTAAAGATTGAAGTGTCACTTGAGGACAAGTANCTGCAGGTGAATTTGAATTATAAACGAAAAATTGATTAGGTATATGATGTTATATTAGGGAAGTAAATTTTAATTTTAGAAATGATTAAGAAAATTTAGTTAAAATTTTAAGTAATGGAGAAAAACTTTAAGTTAAAAATTTTTAGTATAGAAAATGATTAATATTTTTTTTATAAAGGAAAAGAGCAACTAAGGCTCCTTACATGTTAATCAAGAACCAAATGAGGATTACAAGAGTTGGAGAGATACAAATTCTCTCTAAAAGCAAAAACTGAACTAGGGAACACATGAGTATGGACACATAAATAGAGAATACACACAAAGACCAACAATAAAGTCTAACACTATGTGACTCAATACCTTCCCCCAAGGGTCTACCTCCCATAGCAGTTACATACATTTGATATAAGGGAGTGCCAAATTGTCTCCATTGAGCAGAAATTTTAATTCAGATGTAAGTGTCAGCCCAACAAAAGTTTGTTCAGTATTTCCACCCTGGGAGGCAAGCCAATGAGCAGGACAATTACCCTCTCTAGGAATATAATTGATATTGATCTTGTATCTGGGTAGTAGGGCTAATAACAAATTGTTCCATCTGGTTATATTCTAAGGAGGGGTTTCATCATGAAGTTGCATCTTAATGCAATTAGTAGAATCTGTTTCTATGGTGAAAGGACCCATATGGCAATAAGAAGCAATTTTGATTGCCCAGTAGATAGCTATGAATTCTGCCTCCAGAGCATCCATTGCCACAGCAGGAGCATTGAAATATATAATGGGAGACCCATAAGAGTTTCTGAAGATTCCCCCAATACCAGCACAACCATTTGAGAAGTTGCCATCAGTGTTGACCTTCAACCAACTAGTAGGGGGAGGACTCCAAAGGCTTAGTTTGAAAGGCTGAAGAATAGGAGTATTGTTTCCTAGAGTCCAGAGCTTTATAACATTAGGGAAGTGATGAAACTTGATCAATTTCTGAATATAAGAGATATAATTAATAGTCACAGATTTTGACCCTGAAACCTTCTCATCAAATTTTCTGTGGTTTCTGTACATCCATATGAACCAAGCCACAATACATGGTATCACCCAAAGGTTGTTGTTATGCCAATCTTTCCCAACTAGTAGAAAATTTAAGCCAGCTTAGATTTTGACTATTAATATTCAGGAGGTTGATTAAACCTGACCAATTTTTTTGTGAGAGGGAACATGAGAAAAATAGGTGATCCAAGGTTTCTTCAGCAGCACAGCAAAGTGGGCAAATTGAAGGCCCTCTAAGCCCTTTCATCTTTAAAATGTCATAAGTAGGCAGTAATGAATGCCAGAGTCTCCAGAAGAAAAAGGACATAGAGGGAGTTAGGAATTTACCCCAAATGGCTTTTCCCCAAGGTATCAGGTTCCAATTAAAGAAATGATGATAAATGTAGGTTGATAATTTCTGGGAGTAAGCCTCTTTTGTGATTAATTTGTCTTTGGAAATGGATGAGATAGGAGTATCCTTAACCCACCTCACATGTTCACTAGAAAGANAATGGAAGATATTTTGTGTTTTTATTGTAGACACAAGTAGAAATGGAAAAAAATTCTTAAAGGAGTGAAAATGATCAAATTTGGAGCAAAAAGGTGAAAAATTGTGCAAAAGAGTTTTGGCGCCTAAGCGCCCAATCCAACACTTAAGCACCGGTTAAATAGAGAAGGTCGCACCTAAGCGCCGAGACCCCGCGCTTAAGCACCGGTGGTAGTTACTAGATGAGTAAAATTGGTTTTGAAAATTTTTATAGAGGTTTTGAGCCACCCATTGGCTTAATAGGTGGTCGTAACCACCATGGACGAAAATTATCATGAAAGGATGCATCTCTTAGAAAAATACATAGAATCAAGACACATTTTGAAGAGATCTGGAACCTCTTGGAAAACTATAAAAGAAAGAAGAGAGGACTTAGAAAAGAGTCCAGAAAATATTGGCAAGTTCTTAAAGTTCTTTTCTGGGGAGTTAGTTTGGAGAGATTTTCAGGAACCACATTTTATTTACTTTATCCTTTTTGCTCTTTTATTTTAAGTGATTGTAAAAGAGAAGAGATTCAAATGAACTTCAAGAGTTTGGTGGAGGACTTGAGATAAGTTTTTATCTTTTTGTTTTAGACTAGTTTTTGTTTTAATCGAGACTTGTTGTTGGTTTAACAATAATTTCTTCTTTTTAACTAAAGTGTGGTTTTGTTTGCTCCATGGATTCTGAGTAGTTTTCTTTATCTTTCTTCTTAAAATGATAAGTAATTAATTTTTGGATGGAAGTTGTGGAGAGTAATTATCTTTAATGTTGGAAGAAGTTGTGATGATTTAAATTCATGCACTTCATTTACTTCTTGATTTGACCAATCCAGATGTTAAAATTTATTGTGAGAACATGTAAGAATCGGGCTGGTATTGTCTCAGTCAATAATGATCTTTAATGTTGGAAGAAGTTGTAATGATTTAAATCCATGCACTTCATTTACTTCTTGATTTGGCCAATCCAGATGTTAAAATTTGTGTGAGAACATATAAGAACCGGGTTGGTATTGTTTCAGTCAACCATTAGAAAGAATCACATGAGGTTGTTTAAATGAGAATGTAGTTCATATGATTGTGTGCAAACAAATAGGAAAATATTCATTGATGGGTGTAGAGTTAGAGGACTTTAAAGTGATAGGTTAAATCCCCCAACATGGTTTATTGTTTTAGGTTTTGATATGAGAATGTTAGCCCTCAGATGGAGGGAATCAAGGGAACTCTAGAGTGAGAGCTAGTATCTTTCCTGCCTAGCCGGTCTTCAGAACTATTCAAATAACTCTGGAGTGAGAGCTAGTATCTTCCCTGCCTAGCCGGTCTTCAGAACTATTCAAACTTTTAATTAGCTAATGCTCTTTATAGCATCTCTAGTAAGGGTAAAGAATTTTATTGCTCCTATTTGGCACAACACAATTTGCATACTTCAATAACAGAATTCCTATACTTATTACTGATTCATGATAAAAAGAAATATATTTTCATATTAAGTAGTTTTCTTCTACATAAACTTTAGTTATCTTTTTAAGTTTTATTGTTTTGTTAAAATATAAAAAATACAAAAAATATATAAATTTTAAATTTTGGGGAAATATTTTTTTTTATTTTACATAATTATCTTTTTAAAAATAGGAAAACTTTCTAAAAAATGCATATTGCATAATCTTCTATGTGGGTTCGATATTCAGGTCTTAATCAGAAAATCTTATAATACTTGATAACGATACGTATACTTGTGTAGTATCCCAATATAAATATATATAAATTAAAAAGTTAATTTCTTATTTTTCTTCAAAATCAAGTTTTTGATTTTATTGCAAAATAAGGAAATATAAGTGAAAATTTCCATCAAAACTATTGTTATATTCTGCATAGGCATTAAGTATTCAAGTATCAGGCAACACACCCTGTTCCAAGTAGATCTCCTCTCAATGATGATTTGCACGATGAGCAAATATTAGAGATAAAATATTCTAACACTGAACGATGGGAATTATATTTCAATGGAGCATCATCTTCTTGAAAAGACAAAGGAAAACACACATTCATACCGAAAAAGTAGGAGTAGGATTGATCTTCATTACTCCAAACAAGATGATTATACCATTTTCCTATCATCTAACTTAACCAAGTGCAAATAACGAAGCAGAGTACGAGGCACTCATAACTGTCTTAGAATTGATAATTTCAATGCACATCAAACATATTGACATTTATGGAGATTTTGAACTGATCATAAATCAGATTGCAGGAAAATATAGAATTTTGAAACCACAACTGGAACAATATTTTAATTACACCATGAAATTACTTCAACAGATTCCCAACGTGACATTTTTCTTCACTGTAAGACAAAATAATTCTTTAGTAGATGCCTTCACTAAACTTGCAAAAGAATTTGCTTATCCAGGACAAGAAAATATTCCAATTTTTTAAAAAGGATGACGGGTTCTTTCCTTAATTGACATTAACAATTTTCATTTGAATGTCAAAGATAAGACGATAATGACCATTGATAATAAAAAAGATGGTTGGAAAGGACCGATTATCAAATATTTACCAATTGGGAAATTGACAGGAAATAATTCCATGGCAGCACAAATTAAACAAAGAGCATTGCCTTGTGCCTTAGTAAATATTGTTCTTTATTGTCGATCTTTTGATCAAACTTGGTTAAGATGTCTGAGATAATCAGAAGCCAAAAAGATTGTTAAAGAAGTGCACACAGGATTATGTGGAACACATCAATCTAGACCCAAGATGAAGATGAAAATCAAAAGAATGGGATATTATTAGCCAATAGTGATGACTGACTGCCTTGAAACTGCAAAGAAATGTCATCAGTGTCATGATTTTACATCAAATCCAAAAGTGTTACATCCAACCATTGCTACAAATTATTTTTCTAAATGGGCAGAGGTAGTGCCACTTCAAGAAGTCAAAGCAAAACATGTTATCCAATTCTTTAAAACACAAATCTTCTACAGATTCAGGACTCCTAGAAGAGTGATCTTGGATAATGAGCTAGCTTTTAAAAACAAAAAATGAACAATTTTATACAAAGACATGAGATTGACTGGCGTTATCCAACAATTTATTATCCAAAAGCCAATGGTTTAGCAGAGGCCTTCAACAAAACATTGGTTCAGATCTTAAAGAAAATGTTAGACAATACTCCAAGACAATGGAACGAAAATTTGATTAAAGCTTTATGGGCTTACAGGTCTACAAACCGAACACCAACGCGATCAACGTCGTTCACTTTGGTATATGGTCCTGAAGCTGGACTTCCACTTGAAATTAAAAATCCTTCTCTAAGAGTCGCAATTGCTAATAAAATAATAGAAGAAGAAAATGCAAAGTTGCGACTTGAAGAACTTGAAAGTTTGGAAGGCAATCGACTACAAGTCCAAAAAAAATTAGAATTGTATCAAGAAAAGATGGGTCGAGCCCTTGATAAATTTGTTCATCTGAGGACATTTCAAATCAAAGATTTGGGCTTAGTACTTTGAAGACCTTTTCTTTCTCATTGGAAAATGAGCAGGAAATTTAAACCAATAGGGGAAGGCCCATATGTTATTAAGAAGGCATATTCGGGAAGATCCTATCAGTTAATTTACTATAAGGGAGAAAAAAGTATACCGCCGATTAATGGGAGGTATTTGAAAAAGTATTATGCCACATGAAAAATGACAATTTGTTTTGCATTCTAAGAAATGATAAAATTTTAAATTCACTCTCATGACACAATTTTTGACTTTTGTATATCATGGGTTCATTTCTATTTATTAAGCCAATGCTTAAAAAAAAGCATGAATCCTTTATAAAACAAAATTATAATGATAAATAAATTATATTTTATTGAATGATAGTTTGACATGTTACATTACCCTGTCACTTGTAGGAAAATGTAAAACAACATGCTTTTATTCACTTCTTGGAATGGTGTATGTTTGGCTTTAGACTACCAGTATATGGATGAAGGAGCTAGGATACATTTTGACCTTGACTTACTATAGCTTGAATTAATATACCAAGGATCATTGTTATACCTCTTCAATTAGAATGAGGTCAAGGACAAGACACCTGTCATAGAGTTCAAAGCACAAGAACAATATGACCTCTTGGATGAACAAAAATCTGACAATCATAAACGAAAGTTTAGTATTGGAAAACTGAAATCAGTAGTGACAACTACAGCTCTAGAACTTGCAGAAGCATCCACAACTGGCATTAACAAACTAATGTTGAAACTTACCCATTCTCAAAGGTGAAATCAAAATAAGTTATTAAAACAACAAGAAGAGAGACAACAATAAGACAGGAGGCATAAGGATGACAACATCGATCAGTTTGAATTTCCTGATTCTGAGAGTTTACCTGGTGAAACATATCTTGTATTGGGGATTCTAGATTTGGACCCTAAGGAAGGAGATCTGATTGAAAGAACCACTTTCATCCCGATTCCATATATATCAGCTTTGGACTTGGCAGTGCCAGACAAAGAAGAAATACAACAAATTTGAGCCATCAAACGTCAATCTTTGGAACAATTTAAACATATCAATGGACAAACCATCAATATACTAGAAGGCATTAAACTGTTTACTAGAGTATTTGACGAAGGCGAGTAAGCAGCCATCATTGAACATGTGATGGAAGCTCGAGATTTAGGCCGGGCCGGACATCTTAAATAGAGAACCTACTCCGAACCAAACAAGTGGATACATTGCAAGGGAAAGCTAACAATCCAGTATAGATGCTGCTATAACTATGCTAAAGACAAAGAAGGAAATCATCCAAAAATTCTACAACATGAACAGGTAGACCCAATGCCTATAGTGATGATCCAAATCATCAGGCGGCTCGTTACTTGAGGGATAATGCAATCAAGTTGTATCCTAGATAGTTGTATTATCAATATCTATGATAAGGGGGACTGCATCCTGCCTCATATTGATATTCATGACTTTGAAATGCCTTTCTTAAAAATATCACTGATGAAATGGTGTTCTATCATGTATGGAAGAGAGATATTAATCATGGGCCCAAGAGAATTTGAGGATCTTATCAAGTTCCTCTTCCACAAGAGTTGGTCTTGGTTTTACAAGGCAACATAGCTGATATATCTAAACACTGCATTCCATGTTTAGGTAGACATCGTATCTCGAGAACATTACAAAGAATGCAACCAGAAAAATGTCTGAATGGATATCAACCGATTCCATAACTTGAAGGACTACAACCTCTGGAATTACCATGACCCTATGGATGTCTAAGCACATGGAGTATATTCGACAAGATTTATCTTGGAGTGCTAGATAATCATTTTCGGTCTAGTAATGCCCAGGGTTGTGAAAATAAAAGAAGATATGAAATATGACATAATTTTTCTTATGGCAGTAACTTATCCGGATATGATGTTCCGGCTGTAACATATTATGTACTATGAACCTTTTTATCAATATGGTTGTTAATGTACATTATATGGAATGAGAAAAATAAAATTATCTAGTTGTTTGCAATGTCTATGTTGGTCCAAGAATGCCAAACAGTACACCAACAAAAAAAAATTGTATAAATAATTTCATTTTAATTTTGAGACTAAATTCTCATGGAAAGTTGCCACACAGAGTATGTTTTCATACTCATCCCTATCTTGATGAGAAAATATGGTATTTCCTTTATCTCTTTGAGATAATATATAATTCATATAACATTCCTTCTCAAAACCGACAGACAGACATTTGACATTTCTGAGAGATGGTATGATATCCATTCTCTCTCTTGATGAGGAAATGTGGTATTTCCTTTATCTCTTTGAGATAGGATATAAGTTGTATAGCATTTCTTCTCAAAACCAACAGACAGACATTTGACAATTCTAAGAGATGGTATAATTTCCATTCTCTCTCTTGATGAGGAAATATGGTAGTCCCTTTATCTCTTTGAGATATGATAGAAGTCGTATAACATTCCTTCTCAAAACAGACAGACAGACATTCGACATTTTTAAGATATGGTATGATATTCATTATCTCTCTTGATGAAGTAATATGGTTTTTCCTTTTTCTCTTTAAGATATGATATAAGTTGTATAACATTCCTTCTCAAAACTGACATACAGACATTTGATATTTCTGGCAGATGGTATGATATCCATTCTCTCTCTTAATGAGGAAATATGGTATTTCCTTTATCTCTTTGAGATATGATATAAGTTGTATTTCATTCCTTCTCAAAACCAACAGACAGACAGTTGACATTTTTGAGAGATGGTATGATATCCATTCTCTCTCTTGATGAGGAAATATAATATTTCCTTTATCTCTTTGAGATAGGATATAAGTCGCATAACATTCCTTCTCAAAAGCGACAGGCAAACATTTGATATTTCTGAGAGATGGTATGATATCCATTCTCTTTCTTGATGAGGAAATATGGTATTCCCTTTATCTCCTTGAGATCGGATATAAGTCGTATAACATTCATTCTTAAAACCGACAGACAGACATTTGACATTTTTGAGAGATGATATGATATCCATTCTCTCTCTTGATGAAGAAATATATTATTTCCTTTATCTCTTTGAGAAAGGATATAAATTTTGTAGCATTCATTCTCAAAAAAGAGCACTAACATTTGACATTTCAAAGATGGTATAAGAACTCCTTTCATGAAATATGACATTCATTTTCCTATGACTGCATGATATGACATCATCAATAAATGGTTGTTTTAGTCAACACCAATATGTGTGGCATACTTATTTAGTACCCCACACATATTTGGGGGTCATTTGTTGACCTCACTTTCAGTGAAAATTGTAAAATAACATCCATAAACCAAACGCAACTTGAGGAATCTTATGATTTAAGAAACTCACACATATTTAAAATACCTAAAATGATCATTGTGATCATTAAGATAAAGGGGTCTACCAACATTAACATCTTTGGACATTAAAACCCTAGAAATTAAAATAACTCTTAAAACATTCTTTTTGATTCTAAATAATGATAAACCCTAAAATGATCAAATTAGTGGTGACATACCCTAACCTGGTCAAAATTTTGACTTCATGGTCATGCGCATGATCAAAAAGTCAACATTGACACTTAAATGATCTAATTAAACAATTTTGACTCATATTGTCAATCTTTGTGAAATTGGTCAATTTTCGTCAAATTGATCATTTTTGGTCAACTTAAACCCTAAAATGAAGAGATCAGTGGTGATAAGCCCTAACTTGGTCACACCACCATCACTTAAGAAGTCATTTTGATGTCCAAAAAGTCAATTAATATTATTGGTCTACTTTGACTCATATAGTCAATTTTGGTCAACATTGTTCAACCTCAGTCTACATTTATCAAATTTGGTCAAAATACTCAATTTTGATAAAAAAATAAATCAAATAATTAATTCTAAAATTATCTTGATTAATTTATTGGCTAATGATAATAATTTCAAGTATATTTGATTAATTACATAATTAATTAAAAATGGAAATACAATTAAAATGCCATAAAAAACAAGTTTGGACATGTGACATCATTTATGACATAATAAATGGTTTTCAAAATTCCAAACCTATTAATGACATCATGGGTGACCTCATATGGGTTACACACAACCCATAAGACCCATTAAAAATAAATCATACCGTTGGGTGACTCATGACATGTCACCTTAACCATGGTTAAAAGATATGATGACACTTCAATCATCAAGGGAAATGAGGTGTTATTCCCTCATAAATTATTGGAGGAATAATTGGTCAATCATCAAGCACCTTAAGTCCCATCCAATGAAGGAAAATCAGGTTATAAGTCATCTCTGACATCATGATTGACCTCACCATGACCAAATTCTTGATGATAAGGGAAGGGAGGATTATGGGTCACTTTTTCCTACATATGAAGTGTAACTCATTTACTTAAATTAAATGAGATGGTTGGCTAACTTAATAAACATTACAAGTGTGCTATGGATTAACCAATGGGATAAAAAACCACTTTTGATTTCCTTTGTACCATGGTTAACCTAGATGAAGACTCATCATAATGTCATGATAAGTGACCTTCAAAGGTGGCAACCAAACATGTCATCCATGGGAGATGATTTGGATGAGTCACTACTTACCTCTATTAACACACAATCAAGGAAATGACTTAACCAAACCACTCTTTACACCAAGTTTAACGTAATCCTGACATTACATAAGAAATAGGGAAGATAAAGGCTTATGTGGCACTCTCCCCAAGCTCCATCAAGAGCTTGACAAAATTCACTTGGGGAAAGTTGATTCATCAGAATATAACCAATTATAACCACCTCACAATCAGTCCAATAGGAGAAAGCCATGGTAGCATTATTATCCTCACCATGGTTAAATTCATGGTGATAAGTTTGGAAAATGCAAATCAACCACCTCGACAACCGAAATCCTATCTCTAAGAATTAATTCAGAGGTTGACAACTCCTCCAAATGAATCCTACCCAGCCCAAGCTCACCCAAAGCCAACCATGGCTATAAATAGGGCCAACCCGAGAGCTTAAGTGAGAGGAGAAATTGAGGAGACCCATCTACACTGCCCAATTCCCAAAACTCCCAAAACCAAAAATACTTCTTACATTCTGAGCAATTGATTCTACCTGGAATCAAGGCATGAAAGCTACTGAATCTCCTCAATTTGGCCATACAGAAAATCTCCAAAACCAAAACATTTCTTGGGTCCGACAAAAAATCTACCAAATCTTCCAATTAACTCTTCCTACATCTTCCCTGAGGTGTAAGAAGAAGATTCCAATCAAAATTGGATCTTCCTTCAAGCCTTAACCTAGCTCTACATTAAACTGTGACCCCTTCCATAATTCGAGACATAAAATCGCAAAAATAAAACAAAAATATATTTGAACTCAGGACTGTGAGTATAATTTTAAGGAGATGAAATTAGGATTTCGTCAATAATAATTAGTTTATAATTAATTAATTACTCTCTGGAGTATTTTAATTATTAAAAATTATTTTTAATTTCAAAAATTCTGAAATTTGTGGAGATTTATCTCTAGACCTTTGGGAATAGTCCCTAATTTTTCTTAGGCTAGAAAAAAACTTTAAGACACAATTTCCTAATTTCCAAGAAACTTTTACATTATTTCTTTTAAATAATTATAAAAATGAAAAATAAGGAAAAAGAAAATTTAAGGTGACAGACAATAACCTAAAAATAACAATTCTAAAACAATTAAACAAATTAAAATGACATTTTTATATTAGGATTAAAAATTTATTAATTTAAAAATAATATTTTAAACCCTAAAATCCTCCTCTCACCATACTTAGTTCATTTCATCACGGACTGAGTCAATATTGAGTCTAACTCAAAATAAACTCAAATCAAACTTTAATTTGGTCTAAAAGACATCATTAGACATAATTACCTTTAAACCTTAATTAAATTAGAATTAATACAAAATCAAACCTTAATTAGGTCTAAAAGACATCATTAGACTTAATTAATCCATTAGACCTTAACTAAATTAGGTTTAATACAAAATCAAACTTTAATTAGGTCTAAAAGACATCATTAGTCTTAATTAACCCATTAAAACAAAATTAAATTAGGTTTAATATAAAATCAAACTTTAATCAGCTCTAAAAGACAACATTAGAACTAATTAATCAATTAAACCTTACTAAAATTAGGTTTAATCAGCTTTTAAACCCAATTAGACTTAGCCCATATTAAGTCTAATTAATCAATTAAACCTTACATAAATTAGGTTTAATTAACCTTAAACTCAATTAGACTTAACCCATATTAATTCTAATTAAACTATTAAACCTTACCAAAATTAGGTTTAATTGACCTTTAAACCCACATAGACTTAACCCATATTAAGTCTAATCAATTAAACCTTACCTAAATTAGGTTTTATTAACCTTAACCTAATTAGACTTAACAACAAATTAAGCCGAATTAATCTATTAAATCTTACCTAAATAAGGTCTAATTAACCTTTAACCCAATTAGACTTAACCCATATTAAGTCTTATTAATCAATTAAACCTTACCTAAATTAGGTTTAACTAACCTTTGAACCCTATTAGACTTAACCCATAATAAGTATAATTAGTCAATTAAACCTTATCTAAATTAGATTTGATTAAACTTTAACTAGTTAGACTTAACCACAAATTAATCTAATTAATCAATTAAACCTTGCCTAAATTAGGTTTAATTAACCTAATTAGTCTTAACCCATATTAAGTCTAATTAATCAATTAAACCTTACCTAAATTAAGTTTAATTAACCTTAGCCTAATTAGACTTAACCCATATTAAGTCTAATTAATAAATTAAACCTTACCTAAATTAGGTTTAATTAACCCTAACCTAATAACTTTAAACTTAAGTTCAACCCATATTCGACTTAAGTCAAACCTATAACTTAGGTTCAACCCAACTTGAATCTAAGTCAACCAAACTCTAGGTTCAACATTTACTGAACCTAAATCAGGCCATAAATTTAGGTTCAATTCAAATTCAACTTAGATCAACATAAACTTTAGGTTCAATTAAAATTGAAATAAACTCAACTCAACCCTTAGGTTCTACCTATATAGAACTTAAATATCTTAAGTCCTAATCACATTGAACTTAAAATAATATTAAACTTAAATTCTTTAATTATGTGACTTAAAACAGAAAACAGGACAACTTACTGACATGAATAACATAAAATTCTTCATAAAAGACAATAAAATTTAAACTTGAACTTTAATAAACAAAGATCACACAAAAAAAAACTTAAACATCTGTGTTTAGATTTACAAAGATTTCTTGGACGACACAATCTATGGTTGCTGACAAGAACCTTTCGATCCTGGTTTAAACACCTTTCAAACTAAGTAAATCTGAATATTTTATGGCCCCAGAATGACGGAGGCATAGAAATCTTGATTATGACCAACTAAATTTGATAAATCTGACAACATGGTTTTATGTTAATCATGTTCTCTTTTCAATTTTATTAAAGATATGAAAACAAAATTTTGCTTTAGATTTCCTTTGCACGTTATAGCGTGTGCTAACTTTGCTTTGCAGGACAACGTTCAAAAGTGGAATTTCAAGATAACAAAACTAGATAAAAACAAACTAAACAAAATATAATGACATAAACAAAATGACATGACATAAAACAAAGCCTAAAACTTTTGGGATATTGACAAAACCTAGAACTTTTAGGACAATGACAGAACCTAAAACTTTTAAGATTGTAACAAAACCCTAAAATTTTTAGGAAAACAACTTTCAAAATAGTGACAAAGCCTAAGAATTTTTAGGATAATCCCAAAACATATTGACATTATCTTGAGATTGAACGATTAATGTTTATCTCTTCAAAAGGAATGTTTGACGTCAATCAGGAGTGTTCTTAGAAAATTATCTAGGATGTTATTAAATATAGGAGTTTTATCTTATAGATGACTTAAAGAATCCAAATAGAACCTTTGGCTATAAAATTTTCTCAGAAAGCTTTAGTAATGACATATTTTAAAGGTTTTCATTGTAGGTTTATCACCTAATGTTTTCTTTCTCTCACTTTTATTATTCTTAGTCCTTTCCTCTTCATTTTCTGAATTTCTTAAAATTCTAAGTATTATTGACATAATCCAAATAGAATAGGTCATTTAGAAATAAAGGCAAAGTAATAGATAAGATAGAGATTTATAGTCTCCTCAAAACAACAATATCACAAAACGACACACGCCCAGCCCGGGGGGGGGGGGGCC
>JXCR01144518.1:53299-69302 GCA_002079205.1 Phalaenopsis hybrid cultivar
ATTGATTTTGTTTTATATGGTTTTAAATATCAATAATCTATGATGATTTGAACTACGATCTTAAATTTATTTTTAATCTGGCCAATTGAAATGTTAAATTATGGTGAGAAACATATGATCCAAAGAGCCTATGATTTCTACAGCATGGTGGGAATTCATTCAATTCCATGGGTGAGAATGTAATCCATGGGGTTGAGTGCAAAAAATAAGGGAAAAATACTTTGTTGGATGCAGAATTGCAAATTTTACGGTGACAAAATAAAATCTTCAATTTGGTCCAGTTGATTGGAAACTAATGCAAGATTATTTGCCCTCAGGTGAGGGAGAAGTGGGAGCTATGGAGTGAAAGCTGGTATCCTCCAAACCTAACAATAGAATTTTAGATCAAACTCTTGATTAGTCAATTTTTTTTATGCACTTGACAAAGGGCAAAGAATAAGATTGCTCTTGTTGAGGATTTCTATCCTCACGGATGTTGCATTATTTAAGAGTGCTAGAGTTAATTTTTACGGTACTATCCTTTAGAGGTGTGCTATGTCCCCGCCATGACTCTCTTTGGTTCCAGCTCGGGATGACGCTAAATTCTGCCAGCTGAGAATCAGCTTTTTGTCCTTTGGCAGTGTGGACCGGGTCCCTGCCATGACACGTTTTGGTTCTAGCATGGGATAGCGCTGAGATCCCATCATCTGAGAATCATTTCTCTCTTTTGTTTAGTTGTATGAGCTACAGTCCAGCTAGGATTGATAAGAGATTCTTTCCTTCTTAGGATGCAGGTCATGCTCACCTTGTAGTTTTTGTTGTTGCTACCATGAGTTCCCTGACCAAGAATATCGTAGGAGCACCTTCCTCTTTAAGAGGAAATATTTTTGTTGGTTTGATGACCGTCCCAGCCCCCGTTGTTTCGGGTTTCTCTGAGGTCTCGCCTGTCCCTACATTGGGCAAGGGCGTCCAGAGGAATAGTATCATATTGCTGCAACTAAAGCAGTTGACTTAGCTACAGGTCTCTATACCTTTTGAGATTCCACATTCCCCTCTAAGAGGACTGAGTCCTCTTCCTTGAAAGAAGTTCATTACATGGATCCTTCAAACGTCCTAGCACACTTCTTTATTCCTCTTACCTTATAGGCTCTCGTAGCAAGAGACTGGGGTCCACCTGTCGGTCCATTATGAGGACAAAATGTTTGCTTTCTGTTGTACATGCTACGAGACCCTCTGAGGTGTTGCATGGGACACTTGGTGTGGTACTTAGTGCTACTGTGACAGATGTTATGCCACATGTATCGTTGATGATCCTGTTGGGTGGCTTTTGCCCACATTTGATGTGCCCACTCTTTCTGTGAGCTAAGAAAAGTTTTGTGGCTTTCTTTTCATCGATAAAGATGAAGATTTCCTATGTTTATAAAGGGAGATCTGAGGCACACCCCCATCAATTCTCACCTTAGTTGAGGATAGAAGTTGATCTCCCTACTTGGGCGGAACCCTAGTGGGTTAGGCAAATTCTTGCCACCACGTCTCTTGATATCTCGACGCTGCATGTAAAAGGACTTTCTACGTTTGACGGTGAGGAATTTACTTTCCTTTGCTTTGAAGAGTGTTTTATCCTACCTCTTTCGTTTATTAAGAAAAGCTATATTGGATGCTCTATACTCCAATTGGGGCACATCCCCAAAACCACTTTGTTGATAATATGTTGTATCGATTAGACCACCTTGTTAGTCTTCATCGATCCATGTTTAGCTCAGATACACACCTCCCAAACTATTTGAGAGTGCTTCATTTGATTTGAGCTATGTTTGCCTTTTGGCTAGGCTCTTTATGAGTGTATTTCATTGCTAAGACCATTCTACATGCCTAAGAATTTGATTTAGTCAGTTAATCTGAACTTGACTATGATTTGGTGCCTCACCTATCTAGAACCTTATTGACTTTTTTAGTCTGTTCTTGGTGAAAGAGCATCGTTTTGAGGTTGATCCACCTCTCCCATATCCAAATCCATGGATATGTTTTGTTTGACTTGGTTGACTCTTATCACCTTGTCAGTAGTCATGTTGAACTGATTAGACACTTTGTCTCTATAAATCAGTCCATGACTTGTTACGATACTTTGATATCCAACACTACCGGTTAGACCTCTCTAAGTTTCTAACCTAGATATCTCTGCATTTCTTTATGCTCTGACTCCAATTTTTGGAGGTCGTTGAGATGGTTCCAAAAATAATCTCACCCCTTAGTTGATCTTATCTTGGGTTTGCCTTTGATGATTCTTGAGGTTGAATCTAGGATAGATCCTAAGGCTAAGCATGAACCAGACCATGTATACACCTTCTTAGGATTTGCAAATACTCATGGTTTGGGGAGATTTGAACTAAGTCTAGATGATCGAATCCCTTCCTTTATTGAACTTTCATTGAAGTCCTGAGAACACCTCAAAATGACTAGATGGGTGTCATTGAGATGTGAGTAGTTTTAGAGACTATTTAGATCTCCTACTTTTCCATTCAGCTAGACCGATGGAAACTTAACAAGTAATGAGTCATAAAATCCTAAGAATCTTTATACAGGAGATTTATGACTCAGAATAAAATGCTTTATAACAAAAAGAAGCTCACAAAAAATAGCCATTCTCAGGAAAACAAAAAAATGTGAAAGGCTTCAAAAAAAAAAGAAGAAGAAGAATAAAATCACTCAACACTCCTGAGAAGAAGCTTGAGGTGAGTGGAAAAATCAGAAACTTTAATATAAAGAGCTTTTTGATCTTAAAATTCTCCTGATAAGATCCTTAGGATATTATGTTCAGAGAATTGTTTAAGTGATATTGGGATGGTCGATAAATCAATAATGGATTTAAAGACATCTCGAGAATGAAAACATTTCCTTGACAGCCGGATATGAATGATGAGGCCTACCTAGGCTAAGGGTGAAAATAATTAAAGGACAAGGGCTAGAGAAAAGTACTTAAGGAAAATCCCACCTAGAATATAGTTTTGCAAAATCTCATATTTTGCATGGTATCTCTGGTCATTCTAGGATGCCTATATGAGAGCTCTTTGTACCAGATTAATTTGGTATGTCACAACAAATCATTCCCGATAGCGTCTCATCCCGTGATGAAAAAAATGAAGATTTTGATAAGCTCTATAAAAAAAATCTGAGTGCCAATAAAAATATATATATGAATGGCATGTAAGGCTCCTAGAAGCTCTATGGGTTCTTCACCCACTGCCTTTTCACGCTTTATGCATTGACCTTCTGGGTCCGGCAGCCCTTCCTTTGGAAGAAAGGCTTGCCTTCTCGTGGGTTTTTCACCCACTCCCGTTATGCTTTATGCGTTGACCCTCTAGGTCCGACAATCCTTCCTAGGAAGTTGAGTTGTCTTTTTGCATGTGGACTCTTCACCCGCGTGTTTTCAAGCTTTATGCTTCGATCCTCTGGCTCCGGCGGCCCTTCCTTTGGAAGAATGGCTTGTCGCCTTATGGACTCTTCACCCATTACCTCCGGCGGCCCTTCCTTTGGAGGAAAGAGTTGTCGTCTTGTGGACTCTTCACCCACTACCTTTACGCTCTATGCGTTGAGTCCCAGGGTCCAATATCCTTTCACCTGAAAGTTGAGCTACCCCTCAGGATGATTATTGCAAAGGGATCTTATCCAACTGCCTATCAATGAGCAATACTTGAAGAGATACTTTTTTTATCCTCTTTTTTCATTTAATCATTGTAATTTATGAGAAAATTTGATTTTCAAAGCACATGCACTTTGTAATCCAGTTCTCGGATTAAAAAAATAGTATATGTGCATTTTCACAATCTCTTCATTATGTGAACTAATTATGATGATTACCTTGCATCTGACAAGGATTTCTTAAAGTTCACAACAGTTTCAAGTAAAAGAAACCTTGTATTTCTCTTAATTTTATTGTCGGCTCGCATTTCAGGCAAAGTGGAAGTCCTACGAGCGTCTTATACCTGGTGCAACCATCAATCTCTATAAGAGAAGCCTTGCTTTTCTCTTACTTTGTCTTTCGTTGGTCCGCTCTATGGAGGGTCCGAAAACTGCCACTCTCGCTCATCGCATGTATGGTTGATATACATGTCCCGTTCAGCCTTATGAATGTAAAGTACCTGTTTATCCCACTTTCTTTGAACGAATGCGGTTGAGATTCTTCTATGGAAGTGGTTTAGCTTATAAGCTAGACATTTTTGTGGGTAGACCATCGTCATAGTCTAACCCCCTCTTTACATCCCCACAATGTGAGCAATTCATATAGCATTGTCAAGAAGAGGCATGTCGTATTGGCTACAATAGTCAGCTTACATAGCTGATCTGTGCCTAAGCAGAGTACTTTGAAACCTGTATGGAAAACTCCCAGTTGGGTCACACCGTCAGGTGTGTTAACAAAGCCACTTCTACAGGTTGGGCTGCTTTTGTCTCCCTCATATAAGAGCTACTCCGCTAGTCTTTGAGGAATCCCCATTGGGGGGATGCTATTCTGAGATGAGCTATTGTATTCATCCAATTACTAGGTTCAGTTACTTTGTGCTACCCTTCTGACAAGAATTACCCTGTCAATTTTGAGGAGTCTCCAGTGAGAGTCCCGCTTAATAGACTCCTGGCGAGGATATTCCATGTAAGTTGGACCACTTAGTTCACTTAATTTGAGTAATTTGTTGCTTTTCCAGCAAGCATGTTGTATCTGTCAGAGTGCTCTGTCATAGCTGATCCATGCCTAGTTGATCCATGCCTAATCGGGATCCTCAATGCCTGATCGGATTGTCATGTTTTCCTCGACATGGACTACTTTACTTATACTAAAGTAAATCACCAGTGGGGTCTACGCTTAGTCGTGGCTTATTAAAAGTACCCCGAGGTTGGACACCTATGCATTCGACCCTCCTTGATACCTCTACAGTATTTTGACCGATTTGGCCGACTTTGTTCGCCGCCTTGAAGTGTGTGTTAAACTAATTTGATCACTATGTATCATCAATTAGTCCACACATAAGACGGGTATCTTTATGCTCGCAGAAAAGAATCCCCAACAAGGGTCATATGAAATTCCTAGAAAGGGATCTCCTAAAATCCCACTTAAGGGTCACTTTGCTGAGATCATGCCTAAGTGTCACAAGGTTGGATCGCTCTATGCAGCCAACACCTTTTTTATGCCTCTTCTGATTGGTTTGAGTTTGTTCACCATGCAGATGAGACATTTAAGTCCACATGAAGCATTGGCAGAACCTTTCAAGTATCCCCAACATTAGTCCTCCGTGGGCACACTTTGAGATCACCTCTTCAGCGATTTCTTCGACTTGGTTGATTCTACTCGCCATGTCCATTCACATGTCATATAAATCTGAGATCCATGCCAGCTCGATTAGTTTATGATTAAGTCGGGTATTCTCACACCTGCAAAAACTCTTTAGCGAGAGTTATATCACTAGTGCTCAAGATGCACTCTGGTGGTTAGATCGTTCTAGGTCATATAACCCTGCTGTTTTTCATCGACTACCACAGTTGGTTCTATCCTCCACGTCAAATGCCATGTCGTATCGGTGTAATGATCGAACCATGGATCCCTAGCAAAATTTGCTTTCCTCGTGCTTGCAGAAGCACTCTTATGAATAGATCATCCTAGTCATGTAACCATGTCTTTGTCTCAATCGCTTTGGTTGGTTTTAACTACCATATCGAGCAGCATGTTGTATCGGTTTTACTACCGATCCATGTTTCTTCGTAACACTTAGATTTTTGACCACACTCTGAGCAGGTTACCTTAAGCTATTCAGCCATATACTTGCTCGCTTGATGTAGGGTCAGGATACATATCTTCTGTACCATTTCACATGCATAGGCAAGACACTTACCTTCTATCCTATTTAATAGTTAACTTGGCTGACGCTATTCACCATGTCACGTTGCATGTTGAACTAATCCTATCTCTATGCTGATTTGATTAGTCCATGCTTAAGCTGGTTACTCTCACACCCGCAAAACTCTCTAGCAAGATCTGCCCCACTCAAGTCCGCAAGGTACTATGAGGTTGGATTTCTTTGTTCGTTCGACCCCCTTTCACACCGGTTTTGACTAGGTTGATTTTCATCACCTGGTTAAGATACATGTCGCATTGGTTTAAACTACTTCAGCTAGTCAATCTATCCATGTCCGATCATGATATTTTGATATCTGACGATACCAGGATGTTGTGTACGGTGAGGATCGCTTTGTTCGACCTTGCCGACCCGTCTCAGATTGCTAGGCTGCTTTGTCCATCTAGCATTCAACACCTCTGGAACCTTATGACATTCTAGTTGGTTTTTTTTTTATGAGGGTTTTTCGTCTCATGATGACTCTAGTGGCTCCATAGCCATATACTTTGATGTACCTCGGGCCCTACAACCTTGGAGTCTGCTCTATTATGAGGACATCCTGTCTTTTAACATTTTCAGCTTTTTAGCCACTTGCTCCAATGTTTCCTGGACCACACGACGCTCTAGTAGGTCCTTTTGTGAGAACATCTTGTAATTCGATGCTTCAGCTTTAATGTTGGGATTCTTAGCCAACTTGCCTACTTGTTCAAAGAGCGATGTAAGGCCTGACGAAAGTCCTCACAAACATAGTGTAGGCATTCAGGGTTCTAACACCTTGGTTGTTTTAGGATCACGCCTCTACGGCCTCTAAACCCTCTGTCCAGAGCGGATATAAGTCTCAAGTGCATTCCTCATGGACAACGTCTCCAAATTTGTCTTCTCAGCCGTCCACTTTAGTGCTTCTCGAGCCACACAATGTTATAGTCGGTCCTTTTATGAGAACATCTCGTCATTCGACGATTTAGCTTTGTTTCACAGCTTCCTAGCCAACCTTTGCTACCTCTCAGGTGATGACGTAAAACTCTTAGTGTTCATCACCAATGTAGTGCGGGTGTTGAGGCACACACCTCGATCAGTTTGTAGGAGGGATCAGAGTCTCTTGGCTCTCCTTCCAAACTAATCAATGCACACAAGTACTTAGAGGAGAGCCGAAGTCCGTGGGCATTCTCCTTTCTGTCTAGTCAACCTATTACTGCTTAGTGAGCGATGTGAGGGCCCATTGCTTTCTTCATTAAAGTGACAGGAGGCTTCCTAGCCAACCTTCCTTCCTCTCATGAGCGACATAAAGTCCATAAGGTAGTCCTCATTGATGGAGCACGGGTGTTGAGGTATGTACCTCGATCAGTTTGCAAGAGGGATCAGAGTCCCTTGGCTCTCCTTCCTAACTGATCAACGCGGACTAGTCCTCAGATGTGAACTTTACGGCATTCCTTCTCGATCTAGTCAACCTGTTACCGCTTAGTGAGCGATGTAAGTTCCCATGACATTCCTCTTTAAAGTGACAGGTGACTGCATAGCCAACCTGCCTTCTATACATGAGCGACATGTATCCCGACAGTCCTGACTGATGAAGCGCAGGCATTTGAGGGTCTAACCCCTCAGTGTTGTGTCGTCATGCCTCTACGGCCTCTGAACCTGTTTTTTTTCTTTGTGGTTACACCTTTACGGCCCCTGAACCTGTTTTTTTTCTTTGTGGTTACACCTTTACGGCCCCTAAACCACACTGTTGAGTCATGCCTCTATGGCCCCTGAACTCATTTGTAGGTTACGGCTCTACGACCCCTGAACCTACCATGCGTGGTCATGCCTCTATGACCCCTGAACCACAATGTTGAGTCATGCTTCTATGGCCCTTGAACTCATTTGTAGGTTACGTCTCTACGACCCCTGAACCTTCTGGGTGTGGTCATGCCTCTACGACCTCTGAACCACTATTTTGGGTCATTCCTCTACGGCCTCTGGACCCATTGTCGAGCGGATGTAAGTCCCAAGTGCATTCCTTCCCATCCTTCTAGAAGTGGATTTGGCTCTCGTGGCTTTTGCTTACTAGGGTACTTGGCTCTTTTTGATCTCTTAGGCTGAGTAGCTTCATTACTAACCTCGGCTTGATAAAAAATTGAGCATCTTTCAACAAGTGCACTGTGCCTTGACTATGCAGCACACTTGTTGGAGGTCCTTTTTTGGCATCAATTTTTGATTTCACGAGTATAGGGTGTCCACGTGTTTGCCTCGGGATAGTCTACGGCTCGACCATAATATCCGATAATTCAGACACCCACCCAAGATCTTTCAATGCATGTTGAGAGACACGTAGCCAATATCATTTTGCTAGGCTATGAATTTCGCTTAGGTGAAAGTTGGTCGGCATTTGGCACATCAAACTACTCCGATCGGGGTGAAAAATATTATGTGGCACATCAAGCATAATTTTGGCTTAAATTGACCTTATCATTTAAGAAAGTGGTCCAGATGACCCCTGATGATGAAACAGACCCCGCCACGGGGTGCGAGCGCCGGCGTGGGTCCGCACAACGACGTGCCTGCGTGATCGATCGTTTGATTTCCTAGAGCCAGCCTTTAGGTTAGAACTTCCTGTGCGTGGCCAAATACCCCTCGTAGAGCCGAGTGTCTCCCCTTTTGTTTTGAGCCTTAGCACAAGTCCCGATGGGTCGGAGTCCCTCACTCCCCTTGCTTTGGATTCCCTAACTCTACTTGGAGAAGTTGGGAGGTCGGACTTGGCAAAGCGAGAGAAGCTTTGTAACTGGCTTTCTTTGCAAAGTCTGTAGGAGTTTGCAAAAAATAGAAAAAGCTTTGTACCTATCCTATTTCGCGATGCCGTGGAAAGTTTTCCCCTCAGATATCTGGGGAGAAACTCCCCACATTTCCTCATCGAAGAAAGAGTCGGCAAGACCGCACATCCAAGGGTCTAAACTTTAGGTCCTCCAGGTGAGGTCGTTAGTACGAGCATGACTCGCTATTATATGTGGTCATTTGCACCTTGTTGTTTCCATGTGCCTGTCCTGCATGTTACATATTGTATGTCACATATCGCATCGACACTTGCGTATGCACTCTGCACCTTGTATTTGCACGTTGCACTTGCACTTGCACCTTGTGTCCCACATTTGCACTTGCACCGGCACCACTTGCTCCTTAATTAGTTGTCTCAAACCGGTTAATACCATTTTTGCCTCGGTTGGTCATCCCGAATCGGTCGACTAATCACTTTGATTCGGCCGGCCATCACAACCCGGTCGACCGATCACCTGCATTTTTGTCTGCCTTTGCATTATATCACATGCTTTCGTGTTTGCATGTTGCACCATATGTGTTTGCATTTGCATTTGCATTTGCATTTAGGTGATTGTACCTAGTGAGAATCACCATTGTCTCTGGGTCACTATCGCCTCGGTACACGTTTCTTCAGGTCACTGCCTCCACGACACACCCATCTTTCGGGCCCCTGTCGCCACGGAACGCCCATCACTTTTGGTCACTGCTGCTACAATACACCTTTCTTCGAGCCACTGCCTCCACGGTACGCCCATCACTTTTGGTCACCGCCGCTACGGTACACCTTTCTCCAGGCCACTGCCTCGACAGCACGCCCATACCTTTTTGTAACTGTCACTACGGCACACCCATTTGTTCGGGCCGCTGCCTCCACAACATGCCCACCTTTTCCTGAGTCACTGCCTCACGGTACACTCATCACTTCTGTCACATGACTGATTGCATTTGCATTTGCATGTTTTCATGGATAGCGAGCCAGACTCGTTAGGAGTGTGACCCCGTGTTGGTCACGATGCCTTAACAAGCATTGCTTGTTGGGTTGATCTAGGTGAGCAATGCGAGTTAAGTCATCAGGATTGACATGAGTATGATTGTGCTAAAGATCTAATAGATCTAACTCGTGTCACAACTCTTCATGACACCCTTTAGATCCTTCGGATCTTTAGGATGGGGCCGGTATGATGAGCCTGTCAAAGTCATACTATACTCAGACCTACCCCGCACTTAGATACTAGGTTGATGCACATTTTGTTAGATAGTCTGCTAGGTTAGGATTTAAGGTGCTAGGTAGTCTTTTTGATGCTTGACTATTATTCTCTGCTGAATTTGTTGCCCTAGTCAGGTATCTTTCTTCTACATTGTTCTTGTGATGTGACTGCATGCTGCATATGTGTGGTAGTATGTTAGGGCGTTCTTCTACAGGGAGTCATATCTATTTAGTTGCACACACACAGGTACCGTTATAGGGGGAGCAAATAATGATTTCTGACCCTTTTTCTTGCAGGTGCTATTAGCTCCCCCACTTTTAAGGCATGGCTCATGATACGTTATTTGCATGTGAGCTTTCCCGTTAATACTTGTTTTCATGCAGGATTGAGTCTTTTTTTTTCCTATGTACTTTTAGAGTCTAGAAGAGTCCCATAGCAGAAATAAGATACGAGCACGGGTTCTGAGGCGTTTGGCACGGGAACCACGTGAAGGGGACCAGGAGCAATGCTTGTGCCCCGTATCTTAATTCTACATTTTATATTCATGTATAGAATTAGGATCGGTGATGTATATGTGGAGTCCGACCGTCTTTTTCTTTTCTGGGATATGTTGCTGACCCAACGACACCAGCCTGTTAATTATTTTGATTTGAATTGCTTTTTTTGCTTTTTGCATCATATTGCATGTTTGCACTTACATGTGTTTTCCTTGTTTCTTTCTGTGATCGAGGATTTCACAATATAATCTAGCCTCATTAAGGACCCTAAAATTATAATTTTCTACAAAATCATAAATAAAATATTCAAGATAATTAAAAATTAGGATTAAAATATTTAGAATTTAATAATTTTCACATTTACTTTCCTGCTTATATTAATAGGGCCTCCATAAGACTTAAAGACTGCTCTAGATAACTGCATTCATATTTGCATGTCCCAAGGAGGAGTCCCCGTGCTTCTCCAACCTGACTGGCCCAGCATGCCTCTTTATAGGTGGTTGTCTAGTGCGCCTAGGGTGTTAGAAGGCTTCATGACCTAGACAGGGTGTAAGTCCTTTTGTTTGGTGTATTTCCAGCTTTGTAGCTGAACCTCCATTTTCTTTTCCTTCCTGAGGCATCCTTGCCACTTTGGCAGGTATAAGTCCCACCTATTGGAGCTCCAGCTTTTAGTCATATGATAGAGTTTCATTTCGTTGACCTTAGGGCTACTGAGGTTCCCATGGATGATGCAATTCATGGATTGCTGATCGGGGATCTCAGGACGTGTTGGGTGGACTACCTTCAGGACCAGGTAGACTTAGGGTCCTTGTAGCTGTGGCTGACGGGTCCGTGCTACCCCAATGAAGTTACCTCTACCTTTTTAGGATCACTCTATCTTCCTTTTATTGAGCCCCTTTGAGCCATGTCGCTCCTTGATTTCGTTGATATCATTTTGTCCTCTGTTCTTATTGCACGGACATGCTTTGACTTGTTGGGATATCCCCGTCAAGATTAATTAGGTTATTTTGTGGGCTCCGTGTGTCGAAGGGCCCGCTACTCGTTCGGGATGTGAGAGACTCACTCTCTTCCCAATGGCTTAGCGCAAGCTTTGAAGCATCGGGACTGTTCCCACATGGAATAACCTTTCTTTGAGTACATATTGCCTCAGGTTCACTATAATCTAAGCGAAACTCCTTTTATCGAGAGTATTCTTGGGTACCCCCCAAGATGTAATTAACAAGTTGGATACGTTCCCCTTGGGAGTGCTCTTGAACCCCAGAACAGGCACCTACACCTGAATATCAGGTTATGGGTAGTCTACGTAGGTATTCTTTTGCGGATATCGATTTAAGGTGCCTTCTCTCGATCTTGTTTGGGCGGACAATCTTAACCTTTCCTTACGAGGTTTACCGCACGTAGGCTCTCCACGTTTTGTGTTTTCTCTTGTTTGTTGCATTGACGTATGTCCCTTTTTATTTGCTTCCTCTCCTTTTTGAATCATTGATCTGATTCGGGTGAGAGATTTATTCAAATAGGGGAAGTATACGACAATCAACAAGCTGTCGACTCCTTTTAAAAGAAAAGAGAGAAAAACGAATGAAAACAGTGTTGAATGATGTCGTTAGACTTAGACTTTTTCGTTTTTGACTAAAGGATAAATCTAAGATGTGGTTAAACTCATTAGCAGTTGGATGTATGAAAACTTAGAGACTTATCATAAAAATGTTTATATAAAAATTTCCCACCCACAAAAATTGTTATGTTTAGAAATGATATTATATCTTTTTGTCAGTTTAAAGGGGAATCAATTTATGAAGCTTGGGAAAGATTTAAAGATATCCTTAGGAAGTGTCCACACCATGTGTTGCTAGATTGATGAATAATTCAAACTTTTTATAATGTAATGGTTGGATCTCTTAGATCAATAATTAACGTTGTTGTGGGTGGATCATTAATGTTGAAACTATTGGATGAAGCATATTCATTAATTGAAGATATGGATACTAATACTTTTTAATGGCCCTTTGAAAGCGTAAATTCAAAAAGAGTGGCTAGTATTCATGATTTTGATGCAATATCTATATTGGCTACCCAAGTCGTTGTTATATCAAAGAAGATGGATCAATATGGAATGAATCATTCTCAGGCACCATCTATGCTTGAGGAAAATTCATTGAGACAAATGATAGAATCTCAATCTTTTTATGAGACTTTAAATGAAATAAATAATCATTTTAACAATCCTTATGCCAATTATTATAATCATGGTTGGGAAAATCATTCAAATTTCAATTGGGGTAATAATAACTTTAATGTTGCAAATACGCAATTGGGGAACAATGCTGCAAACCCATTGAGAAACTTCAACAATCATAGAAATCCAACTTATAAACCTTATTATGCTACAATTTTTAATAAAAATTCACAGAGTAAGGAGAAGAAATTGTTAATGCAAGAATTAATATTGTAAATGGGAAGTCAATTACAAAGTCAAGCAGCTATAATTATAAACATGGAAAATTAATTGGAATGTATTGCTACTGCACTTAGTAATAGACCTCAAGGAACATTTCCTAGTATTACTGAAGTAAATACTAATGATTAGAAAAAAAATAAAAATATGGTTATTCAACTAAGAAGTGGAAAATAATTTGAAACCAAAGTTCAAAAAGAAGTAGAAGTTGAATTTGAAAAAGAAGAGGTGGAAAATAAAAATTTTGGTGAAGATTTTTACTTTGAGTGAGAATGTCCTATCAAACCAATGGAAACTACTGTAGAAAGACCACCACCTCCATTTCCTCAAAGATTGAAGCAGAAAAACTAAGATAACCAATTTTAAAAATTTTTTGAAATATTGAGAAAATTAAATATAAACATTCCATTTATTGAAGCCTTAGAACAAATGCCAAGCTATGTGAAGTTTATGAAGGAAATACTTACTAAGAAAAGGAAGTTTGTAGATAATGAAACTACTGCACTAAGTGAGTAGTGTAGCACTATAATTCAAAAAAAACTTCCTGAAAAACATAAAGATCTTAGTAGATTTACTATTCCTCACGCTATTGGCAAATGATTTTTCGAAAAAGCTTTTTATGATTTAAGAGAAGGTATTAATCTTATCCATCTATCAATTTTTATAAGGTTGGCTTGAAGAGCCCTTTCACTTATAATTGTAACTCTTCAGTTAGCTGATCATTCAATTACCTACCCTAAAAGAGTTATAGAGGATGTTTTGGTAAAGGTTGATAAATTTATTTTTCCTGGAATTTTATTGTATTAGATATGAAAGAAGATAAAGAAATTACTATCATTTTAGGAAGACCATTTTGTATCACTAGAAGAGCTTTGATAGATGTGTAGAAATGAGAACTAATTATGAGAGTTAGCGATCAAGAAGTTACCTTTAATTTTGTAAAATAAATGAGATACCTTGCAAAAGGGTGAGATATTAAATGCTTCATAATGGATATAAATGACTATTTAAGCCATGAATATCTCATGAAGAAAATTGAAAAGAAATCTGAAAAAGAATATTTAGAATATGAGGACGAGGATAAAATTTAAGAGGAATCAACGGAAGTGAGTAATGAAGACTTGGATTATGTTCAAGAACAATTTGAATTGTAAGATCCTACAGATAATAGTAAGAATTTAATTTCATCTGTTTAGAAACCTCCTGAACTAGAAATGAAAACACTTCATAAACATTAATCATACATTTTTAGGAGATTTATTCACATTACCGGTTATTGTATCCTTAGCATTAACGGATATGTACGAACAAAAGTTGATGGAAACTTTAAGAACATATAAGAAAGCCTTCAGATGGATATTAGCTGATATTGAAGGAATCAGCCCTTTAATTTATATGGGTAGAATTTTATTGGAAGATCATCATAAATCAAGAGCTTATCCTCAAAGGAAGCTGAACCCTATGATGAAAGAAGCTGTTAAGAAAGAGATTTTGAAATGGTTAGATGTTGGAATAAGTTTTCCTTTCTCAGATAGTACTTGGGTTAGTCCAATTCACTGTGTTCCAAAGAAAGGAGGTGTGAATGTTGTGACAAATGAGAATAATGATTTAATACCAACAAGACAAGTCATTGGATGGCGAATATGCATAGATTATAGAAAATTAAATTTGGCCACTAGGAAGAATAACTTTCTTTTACCCTTCTTAGATCGAATGTTGAATAGACTGGCTAGGCACAAATATTTTTGCTTTCTCGATGGATATATCAGTTATCATCAAATACCTATCACTCCAGAGGATGAAGAGAAAACAATGTTTACTATTCCTTATGGAACTTTCTCTTTTTAACAAATGCCCTTTTGATTATGTAACGCACATGAAACATTTTAAAGATGTATCATGTCAATTTTGAGTGATTTAATTGAAGAAGGGGTTGAAGTTTTTATGGACCATTTTTCTTTGTTTGGAATTGAAACATGTCTAAATCATTTAAAGAAAGAGCTAGAATGATGTGAGCAGACAAATCTAGTATTAAAGAAATAAAAATGACAATTCATGGTTGCATGAGGAATTGTACTTAGGAATAAAATTTCAAAAAATGACATGGAAGTAGATCCTGCAAAAATACAGGTTATATCTAACCTACCACCTTCTACTAACGTAAAAGAAGTTAGGAATTATTTAGGATATGCTGGATTTTACAGGTGATATATTAAATATTTATCAAAAGTTACAAAGCCTTTATGCCAACTTTTGGAAAAAAGAAAAAAAAAATGATTTCAATCAAGAGTGCCTTAAATCCTTTGAAACATTGAGAGAAAAATTGATCACTGCTCCTATAATTGTTTCACCTGATTGGGAGAAATCTTTTGAACTGATGTGTAATGCAAGTGATTATGTAATTGGAGTTGTTTTAGGGCAGAGATATGACAAGAATTTTAAAGGTATATATTATGATAGTAAGACTCTTAATTCTTCTCAAATTAATTACATCACTATGAAAGAGAGTTATTATACATTGTTTATGATTTTTATAAGTTTAGATCATATCTAATTTAAACTGAATGTTTTGTGCATACTGCCCACTAATCTATTAAATATCTGATGCAACAGAAGACTGTGAAAAAAGATTAATTAAATGGGCTCTTCTGATTTAGAAATTTTATTTTGTGATAGTCGATAGGAAAGGAACTGATAATCAAATTTTTGATCAATTATCTAGGCTAGAACAAGAAAAAATATTTGATTTGGAAAAATAAATTATAGAAGATTTTCTTGATGAACAACTTAATGTTGTTAAAGGATGGGAAATACTATGGTGTGGTGATAGTGTAAATTATATTATTAGTGGTATTTTACCATATGGACTGACAAAACAACAAGAAAAGAAATTCAATCACGAAGAAATTTTAGTTTTGGGATGAATTATATTTGTACAAATAATGCAAAGATTTAGTTATGAGAATATGTGCGTCTTATGAAGAAATTCAAGAAATTATTCAAAAATGTCATGATTCTAAATTTAGAGGTTATTTTGCGATTAGAACTGTTCATAAGCTTTTACAATCTAGATTTTATTGGTCTACTTTATTTAGAGATTTTAATATATATATATATATATATATATATATATATATATATATATATATATATAAAAACATGTGATCTGTGTATGAAAGTAGGTAATAT
>JXCR01144518.1:69368-105115 GCA_002079205.1 Phalaenopsis hybrid cultivar
AAAACATGTGATCTGTGTCTGAAAGTAGGTAATATTTCAAAAAGAAATGAAATGCCTCAAAATTTTAATTTGAAAGTTAAAATTTTTTATGCATGATGATTGGCTTTTATGGGACAATTTATACCTTCATTTAAAAATGTATATATACTGATTGATGTGGATTATGTGGAAAAATATATTAAAGTAATTGCCTAACCTTGATATGATGCTTGGAGTGTTTCAAAATTTTTAATCAAAAAATATTTTTACAAGATTTGGAATGCCGAGAATACTAATTACAGATGGAGGATCTCATTTTAGGAATGTAAGAATTGCTAAGCTGGCGGAAAAATATAATATTACGCATAGGATTGCAACTGCCTATCATCTCCATACTAGTGGTCTAGCAAAAGTATCTAATCGTGAAATCAAAAGAATTTTGGAAAAAAAAACTATGAATCCTGATAAAATGGATTAGTCTCCTAGATTAGATATTACATTATGGACTGGAAATCTTCTTGATGTGGGTGCAGTAATTGTGAAATCGATTTTGGGTTTGATCATTAATGGATCTACTACTGGACTGGGACATCCATCTACAATCTTCTTACTGTGCAGTCAATTGTAAGTGCCTTATGAAAGTTGGAAAAAGGAGCTTCTTCCTTCGAAGCCTATGGATCTAGAAGCTTATTGCACCTGCATAACAACGGGGGATGAGAATGATATGAATAAACAATGGATCAATCATCCCAGAATTCATCACCTATTCAGCCTTACTTCAGTTTGAATGTACTTTTGAAGAGGACCAAGAAGATAGGAAAAAGGTACATAGCCTTGTGCATTCAAATGGGAATATTTATAAAATGCTAGATAATCTTGATTGGAGGTTGAAAGAAAATTTTGAACATACTTGAGATATTGAAGATGGTTTGATACGTATGTTCAAGAAATATGCTTGGATCGAGGAAGATTCGACGAACAAATTTTCTTATCAACCATTTTACAACTTTTATATGCACTACCAATCTATGGGAGACATCTAAGAGTTTGACAGCAAAGAAGATGTTTGAAGTTACTTTATGCATAAAATGATTACTTAGCATTGCTTACTTGTGTTAAGGTGTTATGTTAGATTGCACTTACTTTCACTGTTGGACTTTATTTGTGCCAGTTATTGCATATTTTCGTACTTAGTATTCAGTGTTAGGATTTTTTGTTTGCTTTGGACACTGAATTAGATTTGTTGACTTGAAAATTGTTAGTTTGTAATAGTTTGGTTTTATATATAAATGTGAGTTTTGTGTTAATTGTGAAAGTTTTGTGTTAGAAAATTGTTTAGTTGTTAGTATAAGTTTGAATTAAGTTAGCTAGAGGTTGAAGTAAAGCGATAAGCACCTGATTTCCACAGAAAAATGAAACATGAAAAATTTTGGCATTAGCGCCTAAGGCGCAAAGTTCCCAAAAGTCGCCAAATGGGTCAAAAACTGCAAAATAACCTAGTGAAACTACATATTTTTGCATGAGTCATCTCATCTCTCTAAACCTCAACTTAGGGCTTGACATTGGATGGATTTGATAAGATTTTAAGGTTTAAAGAACTTAGATTTCATCTTCCCTTGGTAGGAGCTTCACTTTAACTTATAAATTTTTATTTTCACCATTGATTTATCCTCATTTTTGGGAAATCAGAAATTTGTTAATTTGTTGAAGAAGTATAAGGAAAATGCATGGTGAAATGCTTATTACCAAATAATATCACTTGTGGACTTAGATTTTCTTATTTTGTTTGGATTTTCTTAGAAATTCTTATGGCACCATTTGTGAAAAGAGGCAAGCCTACAAGAGATTTCAATGCAAGTAGATTTGTCAATTATAAGGCTGGATATAGTTACATCACTCAAATGGGCTCGAGAAAATTTATTTAGGAACTAGCTTTTGCTAACCCAGGTGGCAAAATCAAGAGGCTTATCATCACTAAGAATTAGGAGAGATTCTGCTACTTCACTGCATTAGCTATTGTTCCAATAATTCGAGAGTTATATGCCAACTTGAGATTTACTGCAGATGATCACATCCTCATGAGAGGTAAGCAAGTTAAAATTTCTACAGAAAGGATCAATGCATTTTATGGATTAAGACTCATCACTGGATGAAGTCATTGCCATTTTGAATGATGGAAGGGGAGAATGGAAAATTAAAAACAATAATAAAGTTAATATCTCTACTTCTATGATGACTATTTAATCAAAGGTATGACATTACTTCATCTCTGCAACATTGTCTCAAATGAATCATCTGAGTGAGGTAACAAAGGAACGTCTTTCGCTAAATTTATACATTCAATAAATGAAGGCAGTAGATGTTGGTGCTATTATATTACATAATGCTTAGAGTATAGTAAGAAGTGCTACATCTAGTGGATTGAGATACTCTGCCCTGATTTTCACTTTTTGTGAACGATCAGGATTAGAGTTTAATAGAGATGAAAAGAAGCTATAGCCACAGAAACCTATTGGGAAACACACAGTCCAAAGATTTGAATCATTTGCTAAATCCAAGAGTATAGGAAGTGATAAACCCTAAATATTTGATGCAGGGCCATCTACTTCCAGATCTTCTTCACTTGAAATCATCATGGAGCAGCTTATGCTCAATCAAATGGATATGGTAAATTAGTAAAACAAGATTGAGGGGTTAGAAGCAAGAAATGCATATAACAATAAATATCAACATAGGAGAGCTCAATATGATATAGCATATCAGGAGGCTATGACTAGATATCTAAGGGGTAACTATAATGTAGAATTTCCAACTTGCCCTAGCTTTACACCTTATGTGCCAGATCATGAAGAAGAAGAAGAAGAAGAAGAAGAAGAAGAAGAAGAAGAAGAAGAAGAAGAAGATGATGATGATGATGATGATGATGATGGTGATGATGAGGAAGAGGATGATGATTATGCCTTTTGATACATTAAGAGTATGTTATGTTTGTTTGTTATTTTGATTGTTTTTTATTTGTTCATTAAAATTGTTGTAATAGGAACTTTAATGTAATGTTGTATGTTGACTTAATTGTAATCAAAATTGTAGATTTTTATTTTTCTGCAATTTTAGTTATTTTTAGTTTTTGTTTTTACTTCTTAGCAAAACCTTTAAAATATATTATGTTTCATTTAATACCTTAAAGACTATATTTGTAAAGTTAGCACCTGCAGTATACCATAACCAACTTTTATATTTACAAATCATCTACAAGTTAGTTGTTATTTTTAAGCATTTACTATTTTCCTTCACATGCAAAAATTTTTGTACTGAACATTTTTAGTTATTTGAAAATTTAAGTTTTGGGGAAAGAAAATTTTCTTTTAAAAGTTATTAAACTAAATTTTATTTGTCTTCAATTAACTGTATTTATAAAATTAATTTAACATGACCTTGGATATTAAGATTTAACTTTAAATGACTATATTATGTTTGTAAATATTATGGTAAATTTAGGTAAAAGCTTTTAATAATGAAGGTCAATTCTAAATTTAAAGATATTTGGTAAGAAAGGACAAGACTATGTTTTTCTATTTAAAGTAAAGGAAATTTTATTTTTGAAGTATTAAGAATCTTAGAGTTTCATGTAAGAAGAAAAGAATGAGACTTTATGAAAAATAATCAAAACTAATATAAATTTGTAAAGTGATAAAAGGTAAGAAGTTTTAACTTTAAGAAGAGGATAGTGAAGTTTAACATTATTAAAGGCTATCCAAATATAGTAATCCTCACTTGAAAAAGAAAAAAAAAAGAAAGGAATGAAAAGATCCTCAAAAGAGAGCAAAAAAGGATAAAAAAAGAAGAAAAAAAAATTTGAGGAGATGATTGAGAAAATGCCTAATAAAAAATTGGCTTCACACTAATCAAGTTGAGGAAAAGGCTTTAATACATTTTCTAAACTTGTATTTGAGTATTAGCACCTTATTAGTAAAGTTTTCATGAAGTTCTTTTTCATATGGATATTCTAATTATCCTTGATATACCAAATTATAGTTTAACTTGGAATGAATAGAGATTATGAAATCATAAATTAGTTTATTAAGTATTCTTAAACTTATAGTTTTAATCTAAGTTATTAAAAGTTTTTCTTAAATTGTAATATTTTATTTATTAAACTAAAGTATAGAAGTTCATAAGTTAATCTCTATTCTAAGTCAAATTTTTATGTAGTAAAAGGGCCACTTGAGGACAAGTAACATTTAAGTTTGCGGGATTTTGATACCCCAAAATAATGTGTTATTTTAAGTATACATAATATGCTTATTTTTTGTGATATTGAACCTTAAAGAAGGGTATTTTCATATTTTTATTGTAGGTATATCAATTTTAAGCATTTTGAGCAAAAGTATCAAAAAGGAGGAACTTTGGAGTTAAAATAGTGAATTTTATGGTTCTAACACATGAGGCGCCGGAACTGGCGCTTGAAGCGATACTTTACAGATAGCTGGTACTTAAAGCTTCTGACTTGGCACCTGAAGCGCCAGAATCCAAAACAATTCAAACTTAAGTAACTAGGCGCTTGAAGCACCCGAATCAATGCCTGAGACACCAAAGATGACAATTGATGAATTGAGGCAATTTAGGATGAATTTTGAGCGGATTTTGATGGCTTCAAATGTTTCAAACACCCCATGGAGTGATTCAATGCATCTAGACACTTTGGAAGGCGTTTTAATGAAAGGATATGTCTCTTGAATAAATGGACATATTCTTTGGGATTCAAAAGGTGTGACTTTTGGAGAGACCTTGGGAAAGAATTTCAAATTCTTTTGAGGAGGCAGTAAGAAATTTAAAACAAAGGGAGACTAGGGTTAAAGGTGGTGGCATGTAGACAGTTTGGTAGAGAAGAGAGAGGCGAGTTAGAGAGAGATTGAAGAACTTGGAGATTTTCTTTAAGGGTTATAAGAGGAGAGGGATAGTGAGAGATTTCTTCTTCATTACATTTCAAAGAGAGATTTGAGAGTGCTTGTAATGAGGGAAAGTGCTTAAAGAGAATTCTAGGGACTTGCGTTTGAAGGAGTGTGAGATAAGTTATGTCTTTTATTTCCTTATTTTGAAAACTTATTTTTATATATGAAATCCAAGTTTTATTGTTTCCTTCTCATGAATTATGAGTTCTCTTCTCTATCCTTCTCCCTACTATGAGATGTGGTTTTGTAAGGATTTAATTTTTTTATACGGTTTTAAATGTTAATAATTTGTGATGATTTGAACCCCAATCTTTGTTTACTTTTCATTCTAGCCAGTTGAAATGTTAAAATGTGTTGAGAAACATATTATCCGAAAGGGGTATGACGTGGTGATAGTCACATTCAATTCCTTTAGTGAAGGTTATGATTTCTACAACATGGTGAGAGCCACATTCAATTGCATGTGCAAGAATGTAATCCATGGGTTTGAGTGCAAATGAACATGGAAATATACTTTGTTGGATGCAGATTGGAGATTTTAAGGTGACAAATTAAAATTCCCAGTTTGGTCCAGCTGTGTCGAAACTAATGCGAGATTGTTAGCCCTCAAGCAAGGGAGAAGTAGGAGCTCTGGAGTGAAAGCCGATATCCGTGCAACCTAACCACGGACTTAGGGACCAAACTGTGGATTAGTTAATGTTTTTTATGCAGATGAAAGAGGGTATTGAATAATGTTGCTCCTATTTGGCACAATACAATTTTAAGTTCTTCAAAATCCATATACTCATTGTAAAGGGAAAGGATGTTTCTTAAATTTTAATTCTTCATCACAAAAGTTTTCTTTAATTTTTATAGTTTTAGTTTTGAAGTTTAGCAAATAGTTTAATTAACTTAGTTCTTTTAACTGCATTTTATTTAGCACAAACTCAATTACTTTAGATCTAAATTTCATACTTAATTTTCATAGTTTGATTTTTGTATTTTACATTATAATTATTAGAATTTCCAACATCCCTATGGGATCAATACATAGGACACCGTTAGAGCTTTTTTATAACTTGGGTGATATATTTACTTGTGTTATTATTATGAGTTTGGCAATTTAAAGATTATAAAAGATAAAATTAATTTTACTAAATTATTCTTTTTTTTATGGAATTGCATATTTATTATTAGTGCTGTCATGTGTGGTTTGTAATATTGAAAAATATTTACAAAAGAAACACACAACAAAACACTCCGCATCATCTAGTTTTTGTTCGGGGACACTATGTTGATATCAACCCTATTTGGATAAATCACATTTATCAACTACATAGTGTTCCTATTTATTTGTATTCAAAGTTTAAACATATTGATGCTGAGCTTGTTAAAATTATGGAATTCTTGACTGGTTGGCATGGTATTTGGAAGATCAAAAATGGGCACCAGCAAAATTTTTCTTTTTCAATGCTTAATGTTCAATATAGAGCGTTACATTATTTTATATCTACAAGACTTCTTCCAACTAGCCATTTTGATAAGGTGACTCAGGAGAGAGCCACATTAAACTACCATGTACAAATGAGAAAACCTATTGATATTGGCTCTCTCATTTATAAGAATATGATCATTTCCTCTAAAGGAGGAATAATTGGAGGCATGGGTTACCCTTCTCTTATTTTCCCCAAGTTTATAGAATCTGGAGTGAAATGTGAGCCATGAGAGGAAATACTACTGTCTCATAAGCCAATTGGAAAAAATAATTTGAATATGTATGGAAAGAATATTGGTTAAGGATCCAAGAGTAGAGGTTCATACATTCCATCTACTTCAACCTCGAGACCTTTCACCTATGTACTTCTATTCTGGATACTATACTGAAACAGTTGTTCATACAGTGAGGAGACATTTTATCTTTAAAGAACCAGACGCAAGGATTAGAAGAACACTTGAGATATAATGGTGAGTATTTTTAGAGGAAAGTTGATTACCATGCTACTTTTGATAAGTTTCTAGCAAAATTTTTTAGGAACGATCATATAGTGGAGTTTCTTACTTGCACCAGATTTTCTCCATATGACAGTGGTGGAGAGATGGAGGAGGATGTTGATGATGAGGATGATACTGATAAGGAGGAGGATGATTAGAGTGTTTTTCCGTCACTTTTATTTTTTTTTTATTACGTGATGTAGTATTGTTGATTGTTATGTTTTTACTTTGATTTATTTTTGTTGGTTTACATAAATTTTGGACTGTGGTGCTACACTTTTTCATTTTTGGTAAAATTGCTTACTTCTTTTTGCTCTAGTTTATATTGTTTATGTGTTCGATTAGTCATTACTTTTTGCTAATATAAACATACAAGTTGATTAGATTTACCACATCTAATCATCTGTTTTTACTGCTTGTACCTTTACTAGTCTCCTGTTTAAAATTTTGAAAAATTTTTCTCCCTTTCTTCATATTTTTTATGAGTTGTAATGTTTTAAACTATTTAAAAATCTAGTTTGGGGTTTTTTGTCCTCTATAGCTTATATTTAATTTTATATTACTTTTTAAATGAGTTGTGGTAAGTGTTGTTATATTTAGGATTACAAACTTTTGATTTTTAGGAATGATATAGAAGAACTTAGTAGATAAGTTTTTAAAAAGGATGAAACTAAAATTAAGATATTTGTAGGAAATTGTAGGGAAATAATTGTAATAATTATATTAGGAAAAAAAAAACAATTAAGGATTGTTAGAATAAAACTTCTTAAAGAATTTAAATTCTATGAATTTTTTTTTTCAAAAATTGATATTAAATTTTATGTTAAGGATAGAAAATAAGTTTTTAACTTTATAAAAGAAATAGTGAAAGTCAAAATCATTAAATGGCTATCAACATATAGTAATCCTTACTTAAAGAAGTAAGGTTTAAAAAGATTCTGAAAAAAAAAAAAATAAAAAGAAAAGAAAAGTAAAGTATGAAAAAAAGGAGGAGAAGCAAGAAGAATAGGTCCTAATTAAAAATTTGTTTTACTTGAATGTTTCTGAGGAAAAAAACTTAAGATCAATTGTTTGCTTAATTTCCTAAGGAATTAGTAAAAAATATTGTGAATATAAATATTATAAATTTTGAGATTAATATTTTTCTAAAAGTTCAAAGTTTGGGGAAATTTCAATTTTGTCTGAATTAAAAAGAAAATCAATTTTCCAAAATTTAATATTAAATGTTTTGATACCTCAAATATCACCTTCTGTACTAATACTTTTTATAAGTTAGATTATAACATTTCTAAAACAAATTTTTAGTTATATTAAGAGTAAAGCCACTACCACAAGTTAACCATTTTAAACTTAAAAGCAATATTGTTACTTAAGGACAAGCAACTTTAAAATTTGAGGGAATTAATCCACCTTAAAATTACATGTTTTTAAAACATGTTTAATGTTCAGTTTATACATATTTTTGATGATATTATACTTTAAAAGAAGAAAATTTGTATGTTTCTGGTTTCATGTGCAAGGAATGGTTATTTAGAGAAAAAGAGGGCAAAATGGAGCAAAATGGTAACACCTTATATGACGCCATAACGCCAACTTATGATCGTGATGGGCCCAATAGCGCCTCAGACTGGCTCTATAGTGCCAATGACCAATTTTCTAGAATATTAGTTGAATTCAGCAAAATTTTCGAAGGGTGCTTAAAGTGACCCTTGGTTAATTTCAATTAGTTATAAGAAGGGTCAATGACTGAATGAAAATAGATTATTTGGAGGGAGATTTTTAGTGTGTTATGAGAGTTTTGATAGTGTTTGAAGTGTTTTTAGTGGGTGTGTGAGTTTATATTTGTGAGTCTTTGTTTTTAGAAGAAGAGTTTGGACATTTATTGAAGGAGACTTCGGAAATTTCTTCGGGAGAAGATATAAGATATGTTATGTTTGAGTTTTTTATCGTAAAACTTATCTTTCGGTACAATTCATGTGTTTTTGTTTTATCTCCATGAATTCTAAGTAGTTTTCCGCTCTTACTTTTTCAATATGGGAATTAATCAAGTGAGATCAGATGGATTTAAAGATCTATTTTTATTTTATAAAATTTTGATGGTATTTTCACTGACTCTTCATTATCTTTACAAAATGGTCATTTGTGATCTTAAAATCTGTTGTGAAAGATAATGACACAGGGGAACTATAATTTCACAAACTAGTGAGTACCACACTTAACTTGAAAAAGTTCAAAAACATGGTACAACCCTAGTGCTACATTGCAATTCAAGTCAAGTCTCCAGCAACGACACCAAAAAGATGACCCAACCTGCAGTTATGTAGAAATTTATACTCTAAGAGATTACCAAAACTTGGCTCCAAATTATGTTTAGCAGACAGTGTGAATAAATAAAATTATTTAGAAAAGAAAAAGCAAGATTTCATAGTTAGTGTACTGCAAAAGTATATGTATTGTTTCAAGTAAGATAGGATTTTCCTTAAAAACCCCTAGATGGATCCCACGAGAAAGTTGTAACTTTTAAATAATAACTTAGAAAACTTATATCTAAATTGGAGCTACAAATTTTAGGAGAATGGTATCTAAAGTTTTGTAAAGGAGAAAAACTAAATTAACAAGCAATCCAAGTTGAAACAGAAAGAACACACAAAGTTTAAAAGACTAAAAAATTTAAAAGAGTTAGAATATAATGAAAAGAACTTTCCCCTCACACTCCATCCCACTTGATTAATTCCCATACACAAGGAAAGAGAATGAAAAACTACTTAGAATTCATTTATATAAAACAAAAACACATGATTTGCATTGAAAGTCAAGACTTACAAACAAAAACTCAAACACAAATAGAAATTACTTATCTTATGTATTGTCCCCAATCAATTTTTAAAGTCTCCTTCAAGCAATCTTTAAACTCTTCTTCTACAAAAAATAGACTCACAAATATAAACTTACACACCAATTAAAAACACTTGAAATACTCTCAAAAATCTTCAAACACACTAAAACTTCTCCCCCCCCCATAGAATATATTTTCATTCAAACATTGACCCTTTTAATAGATAACTGAAATTAACCAAGAGTCACTTCAAGCACCTCTTCAAAGTTCAACCAAATTCAATGAATATTCTAGAAAAATAGTTACTAAAGATATAGCACCCATCACTATCGAAGGTTGGTGTTATGCCGACATATGAGGTGTTGTCATTTTGCTCCATTTTGCCCTCATTTTCTTTAAATATCCATTTCTTGTACCCAAAACCAAAAACATGCAAAATAGATTTCTTGAAAGTGCAATATCATAAATAATATGCATAAAATGAACTCTAAAGATGTATTAACACTAGATAATTTTAAGATGAATCAATTCCCCCAAACTTAAATGCTAAGTGCCCTCAAGTAACATTATAGCCTTAAAGACAAAAAAAATATTAACTAGTGGTAGTGGATTTACTTTTTAGATAACTAAAATCTTTTTTAGAAATGTTATAGTTTAACTTTGAAGAATTTCTAGTAAAGCTGATGTTATCTAGAGTATCAGAACATTTCATTTTGAATTTAGGAATACTGGTTTTCTATTTAATTTAGACAAAATTAAAATTTCCCGAAACTTTGAATTTTCTTAAAAACATTAATTTCAGAATTTATGATATCTATATTGAAAATTATTTTTACTAATAACTTCTGAAACTAAGCAAGGAATTCACCTTAAGTTTTCTTCCTTGGAAATATTTAAGTGAATTCAATTTTTAATTAGGTTCTATTCTTAAAGCTTCTCCTCCCTTTTTCATACTTTACTTTTTGTTCTTTCTCAGTTTATTTTTCTTTTCTTTTTGTTTTCTTTTTCTCCCCCTTTTTCTTTTAGGATCTTTTTAATCCTTACTTTTTTCAAGTGAGGATTACTATATCTGGATAGACTTTTAATGATTTTTAATTTCACTATTCATTTTCTAAAGATAAAAACTTATTTTTTATTCTTAACTTAAAATCTAGTATCAGTTTTTGAAAAAGAATTTTCTTAATATATAAAATCTATAAAATTTGTTATTCTAGAAATCCTTAATTTTCCAAATATTCAATTTTTCCTACTATAAATAGTAAAATCATTTCCCTACAATTTCATACTAAATATCATAACTTTAGTTTCATCCTTTTTACTAACTTATTAACTAGGTTTCTCTATATCATTCCTAAAATTCAAAATTTTAGTATTCTAAAGATAGCACCACTTAGGAAAAATCATTTTAAAAGTAGTATCAAATTAAATATAGGCTATAGAGGAAAAATAAAGTTAAGTTTCAAAATTATTTTTTACCCCCCCCCCCAAACACCAAAACTTGAATTTTAAAAAGTTTAAATCATTATAGCTCATCAATCTTGTCGAGGTTGAAGTAGATGGAATGTTTGAACCTCCAACCTTGATCCAGAACTAGTATGCTTTCCATACATTTTCAAATTAGTTTTTCCAATGGCCTTATGAGATGGCAAGATTTCCTCCCATGGATCGTGTTTCACTCCAAATTGTATGCACATGGTGGAAACAAGAGAAGGTAACTCATACCTCCCATTGTTCCTCCTTTAGAGGAAATGATCATGTTCTTATAATTGAGAGAGACAATACAAATAGGATTTCTCATTTGTAGACAGTAGTTTAATGTCGCTCTCTTCTACATCACCTCACTAAAATGGTTAGTTGGAAGAAGTCTTGCAGATATAAAGTAATACCAAGCTCTAGAATGAACATTAAGCCTTGAGAAAGAAAAATTTACCCAACGTCCATTTTTTATCATCCAAATATCATGCCAATCAATCAAGAATTCCATATTTTCATCAAGCTCAACAACAGTAGGGTTGAGCTTTGAAAAGAAACAAGTAGAAACATTGTGCAGTTGATAAACATCATTTATTTGAATAAGGCTGATTTATCCAAATCATCAGGAAGGTTTTCATAAAATTATTGAATAACAAAAATAACTACAACAACAGTGAAATAACGGAAGGTTTCCCACTATTGTTCCATGATCAAATACTTGATAGTTCCTCCAGGGAGAAGAAAACTATGTTTTGCAAAAAAATTCTTGGATTGCAAATCTTTAGATCTGCTCTGGGCTTTAGAATTTACAAAATTTTTGTTATGAAAGATGGATTTTCCTCTACCCATCTTCATCATAGGATCTATGATAATCAAGTAAAATTTCAAATTAATTCAAAAAGGTTCCAAAAAATCCATTCCAAGCAAAATAAGCCTTCAATCATGGATTTCTCACTATTCACTTTAATTTTTTCAAAGTTTCGGCCTAACCACAATGTGGAAGAAATACATGATGAAATTAAAAGATCATAACAAATCTAAGATTTTTATATTCTAATATTCCAATTTCAACTACCATTTATAATGTTATTGAGTTTGTTGTCATTCCAACGTTTACACGCACAACTACTAATCGAATCTTTCTATCAAACTAGACATAAACTTAACTTCTTTTCTTATAATAACTATAAATTCATTACAAAAAGACACAACAAAGACTTATCAAAAGCAAAAACCAACATAAAACATAAATTCACTATACTTGTGTCACTTTAAAAGCAAAGTAGGCACACCAAAACTTAGCATTTAATACTAACAGATTCATCACAAAATAAGAAATTTAAGAGTTTGTTAAGCTCTACGTTATCCCCAACTCTCTCTCTTGTAAGATAAGTAAAATCAAAGAGATGGTAGAATGGAGTGCGAAGAAAATTTTGAGCCTCCTTATTGTCGATCCATTTGCTCTTGCAATACATGCTCACTTGGGAATCATGGAAACATGCCATATTATTGAATTGAAGTTTCAACTGTCATTCTAAGTGCTCGTATTGACGGTACATGTCACTCAACTTGTTGTGGTGATGGGATAACTCATAGTCAATATTCCCTAAATTTGCAGTAATCCTCTCCAAACTCAGTGCTAGGAATATGTTGAAATAAGTTTGAGCAACCATATGCATGAACTTGTTGTCATTTGTACGTCCACTACTCTCCATGTCTCTTAAAGCAAGGATTCATAAGTTTGGCATGATCTTCAATCTTCTATCCCTCTAAAATACTTGAAATTATAATGAAAATGAAAGAAAATGACTTCAATCTCGTGAAAACTAGTTTTTATAGAGAATAAGGTGCAAAAAACCATCAATTGGGCGCTGTTAGGAAGTTATTCTGATGGTGGCGTAATGGTAATCTGACACTATAGAGCCAAACAAAAATATTTTAAAGTCCAATTTTGTTTTTCCCCACATTATCAATAAAGTATTATTTTGTGCCTCTTCAATAATGTAAGACTCAATATAACTTCATAACCTGATTAACTTAACAATCACAAAATAAATCAAATCACACTGATAACTATGGGATGCCTCCCACAGACAGCTTGATTTAACATCATCAAGCTAACATATCCAATGTTTCAATTTGGTTGACCCAAGATGAGGATCACCTGAAATGTAGGACTATCTCTACTTATATCAGCTTTTAACCATGTCCATTTACATTTATCATTTTTGAATTTTAGGATTTTCAATATTAAAAACACCAAATTGATAAACTCTTACCATAATAAATGGTCCTAACCACCTAGATTTTGAAATAATTTAAATCTTGTATTATGTAATAAAACTTCTTGTCCAAGCTCAAAATGCATTTTAAAATACTTTAGGGTGTCATTCCATATAGGAGTTTTATAAGTAGTCCTATAAGCCCGTATTGCGCTATCTAACCTAGCAGACCAATCCTTCCTATTATGATTAATAGATTTTTTTAATCTTTTTTAATAACGTGATTAGACACTTTTGCTAGACCACTAGTATGAGGATTCAAAGTTGTGGCAATTCTATATTTAATTTCAAACTTTTAAGTTAATATTTGAATCATTCTATTTTTAAAATGACCCCCATTTGTAATAATTTTTCTCCGCATTCCAACTCTACTGTGAATATTTTTCCTTAAAAATTTTAAAACACTCTTAACATCATAACGAGGTAAAGCAGCAGATTCAGTTCATTTAGAAACATATTCCACAACTATCAAAATATAAATTTTTCCCAAAGATGGTACAAATGGTCCAAAAAAATCTAGACCCAACCATAAAAAATTTCAACTTCCAATATAAAACTTAAGCCCATTTCATTTCTTGTATAAATATTTTCAACTCTTTGACATCGATCACAAGTTTTTATATAATTATTAAAGTTTTTAAACAAAGTAGGCCAATAAATTCTAGATTATAAAGGTTTAAATGAAGTGTTATCAACCCCAATATGTCCCTCAGAATTTGATTTATGACATTTTTGCATAATTTTTAGAGTTTCTTTTATTGGTACACATCTTCGAATAACTAAATCCTTACATTACTTATATAAATAAGGGTCATCCCAAAAGTAAACTTTTAAACCATGACTGAATTTTTTTATTTGTTGGATATATACTCCATAAGGCCAAATTTTACTAACCATGTAGTTAACTACATCTGCACACCAATAAATTTGCCAAACATTAATGACATTTAATTTTTCATTAGAAAATTTTTATTTTTTTCATCATTAAAGTTAATATTATTTTCCTGTTCAAGCTATGACAAATGGTCAATTATTCATGATCAGTACTTTTTCTGCCCACTACTTCAAAATCAATGCCTTGCATTAGAAGGACCCATTTAATTAATCGTGATTTTACATACTTTTTTATCATTAAGTATTTAATAACAAAATGATAAATATGCATAAGACATTTAGCTCCAATAAGATAAGATATAATTTTATCAAAAGCATACACTAAAGTTAATAATTTTTTTTCAGTAGGTGTGTAATTAATTTGACCCTTATAAGGGTTTACTAGCATAGTATATCAATTTAAAAAATTTATCATATTTTTTCCCTAATACAACATCTATAGCATCACACATCAATTTAAAAGGGTTTTCTCAGTCAGGTGAAACAATAATAGGTGTATTGATTAATTTTTCTTTTAAAATTTTAAGGCATTTAAGCATTCAACACTAAAATCGAAGTTTGAGTCTTTTTCTACAAAATGAGATAAAGGCTTTGCAATTTTTGAAAAATCTTTAATATATCGCTTATAGAACTTATCATGTCTCAAATAAATTCTTACTCCTCTTACAATCATAGGAGGTGGTAACTCAGCAAAAAAATTAAATTTTTGTTGGATCTATTTCCATACCATTTTTCAAAAATCTTATGTATTAATACAATAACTCCTGCTGTCAAAAATTGACATTTTTTCTTATTGAGACAAAATTTGTTTCTTCACAGCATCTTAGAACTTTAGTTATGTGATCTATACTTGAATTTAAAGAGATTCCAAAAACTAGGAAATCATCAATATAAACTTCAATTCATTTCTCAATGAAATCACAAAAAATTGACATCATACTTCTTTGAAAAGTTACAGGTGCATTTCATAATCCCAACGACATTCTCCTAAAAGAAAAAGTTTCATATGAACTAGTAAATGTTGCCTTCTCTTGATCCTCAAGAATTATGGGTACTTGGTGGTATCCAAAATATAGATCCATATGGCAAAAATAATGATGCCCAGCTAGTTTACCCAACATTTTGTCCAGAATAGGTAAAGGAAAATGATCTTTCCTGAAAGTTAGGTTTAATTTTTTTAAAATCCATAAAGATTTACCACATAGTGATTTGTCTTGTAGGAATTATGTCATTTTTTCTGTGAATCATTACAGTCACTCCTTCTTTCTTAGGAACATAACAAGTAGGACTAACCTAAGAACTACCGGAAATAGGATAAATAATTTCAGCATCCAACCACTTTAAAATTTCTTTCTTAACAAATTCTTTTATTATAAGGTTCAATCTCCTTTAAAGATCAGCGTTAGGATTATAATTATCTTTTCTCAAAATTCTGTACAAACATATTGAAGGACTAATTCTTTCAATATCAGCTAATGTCCATCCAAAGGCTTTCTTATGTTTTTTCAATTTCTCTAACAGTTTTTCTTCCTATTCTGAAGTCAAGTCTAGGGATATTATAACTGTTAATGTAGATGAATTCCCCAAAAATGCATATTATAAATGAGCAGAGAGTACCTTCATTTCAAGCTCAGGAGGTTTTTCTTTTTAAGGAAGAAGATGTTTATTATTTTCAGTAATATCTAAAATTTCAAAATTTCTTGAACATAATTGGAATCTTCATTAATTATCTCATTTGATTTGTCTTCAAAATTTATTTCATTTTCTTTTATTAGTTCTTTTTGATCAGTTATTAATTTACATCTTTCTTGGAAAAGATTAACAATCATATAATCAATAATATCCATTCTATAACATTTATCATATTTACCTTTATCAGGATACTTCATTAATTTAAGTATATTAAATGTAATTTCTTGGTCATTAACTCTCATGTTTAGCTCTCCTTTGTGCACATCTATCATTGCTCGTTAGGTGGTAAAGAACGCTCTTCCCAAAATGATAGGAATTTCTTTATGTTCTTCCATATTTAACACAATGAAATCAAAAAGGAAGATAAATTTATGCACTTATTCCAACACATCTGACAGCGACTTTATATATTCTTAAAAATACAAGTATTTAATATTGCTGCTAGAACATTTAATTCCTTAACAACAGTACCAAAAACTTAATAGTGGTTTTAGATTTGATAAAAATGCATATGTAAAATATTCAAGAATTGTAAAGTCACACTTATCAACGCAAGTATACGTGTCGCTCAAGTAATATAGGACTCTAATAGAGTCATAGATATTGATCCCACAAGGAGTAATATTAGAAGCTATGAACTAAGATTTTAGAAAATCAATACTTAATCACAACAAAGTAATTCAATTTGCTTATTTATCACTAATAAGAAATTGAAATAAATATGTAATTTTGATAACTCTCAAAAAACTAATTATACCAATAAAGTTTCTAATGTGATTTTCAATATATAAGAAACATCCTTCTCCTTGTCAAGAAATTATAGTGAATGGATAAAGCGAATCAGTTCAAATTGTATTGTGTCAAATAGGAGCATACCTATTCTTTACCCTTTGGTCTAGGCATAAAGAACATTGGCCAATCCTATGCTTGGTTACTGAATTTGCGGCTAAACTGGGAGGATACCCACTCTCACTTCGGAGCTCCCACGTTCCCCTCACCTGAGGGCTAAAGCCTACACATCAGCACCCAAACGATAGGACCGAATTGGGGATTTTAGTCTGTCACTCGAAAATCTCCAATTCCACACCCGATAATTTTATTTTCCTATTTATTTGCACACAATTTCCTAGGGCTTTGACCTCCCTGAATCTTGGATGTAATCTTCACTTTAGTTGTAAAACTCAACATCATTTCCCTATTTATTTGCACCCAATTTCTAAGGGCTTTGATCTCCCTGAATCTTGGATGTAATCTTCACTTTAGTTGTAAAACTCAACATACTTCCAATGGCTTTGACCTCCCTAAATCTTGGATGTAATCTTCACTTTAGTTGTAAAACTCAACATATTTTATTTTGACCTCCATAAATCTTGGATGTAATCTTCACTTTAGTTGTAAAACTCAACATATTTTAAAACCTCCCTCAATCTTGGATGTAATCTTCACTTTAGTTGTAAAACTCAACATATTTTAACAAATAATTGGTCAAATTGAAAGCAAATTAAGATCAAAGTGAAAAGATCATCACAATTTCTTAAACATTATTGGCCAGATTGAAGGTAAATTAAGATCAAAGTGAAAAGATCATCACAACTTCTTTAACATTTATGACCAGATTGAAAATAAATTAAGATCAAAGTGAAAAGATCATCACAATTTCTTAAACATTTTTTTGACCTCCATGAATCTTAGATGTAATCTTCACTTTAGTTGTAAAACTCAACATATTTTAACAAATCAATTGGCTTTGACCTCCCTAAATCTTGGATATAATCTTCACTTTAGTTGTAAAACTCAACATATTTTAAACAAATCAATTCTAGATTGTGTAAATTTAGATCGAAGTGAAAAGATCATCATAACTTCTTTAATATTTTCATGGTTCAACCAATTCAAATCACCATTTCACAAATCTCAAGACAAGGAGAAAGACAGAGAAAACTACCATCAATTCAAATCACCATTTCACAAATCTCAAGACAAGGAGAAAGACAGAGAAAACTACTCAGATAATTCAAATCACCATTTCACAAATCTCAAGACAAGGAGAAAGACAGAGAAAACTACTCAGAACATGGGGAAAGCACAACACAACTTGGAATTCATATGTAAAATCAAAGCCATACAAACTATAACAAGTAATGGGAAAACACAACAAAACTCGGAATTCATATATAAAATCAAAGTCATACAAACTACAACAAAGGAAAACACAACAAAACTCGGAATTCATATATAAAATGAAAGTCATACAAACTACAACAAGTAAAACCATTTCACAAATCTCGAGACAAGGAGAAAGACAGAGAAAACTACTCAGAACTCATGGGGACTACAACAAAACTCGGAATTCATATATAAAATAAAAGTCATACAAACTACAACAAGTAAATAACTTATCTCTAAATTTTTGGAATTCATATATAAAATCAAAGTCATACAAACTACAACAACTTAACCAATTCAAATCACCATTTCACAAATCTCAAGACAAGGAGAAAGCATCAATTCAAATCACCATTTCACAAATCTCAAGACAAGGAGAAAGACAGAGAAAACTACTCAGATAATTCAAATCACCATTTCACAAATCTCAAGACAAGGAGAAAGACAGAGAAAACTACTCAGAACATGGGGAAAGCACAACACAACTTGGAATTCATATGTAAAATCAAAGCCATACAAACTATAACAAGTAAAGGGAAGACACAACAAAGCTTGAAATTTATATATAAAATCAAAGTCATACAAACTACAACAAGTAATTAACTCTTATCCCTTATTCCTCCTCAAGCAAACTCTTTGAAGTTCCTCTGAATCTCTTCCTTTCTTTATAGCACAAAGAATTCTTCTTTGAAGCGGCAAGGAGGAAGAAATCTCTCACTTTCCCTCCACTCTTACAATCTCTCGAAGAATTCCTCACAATTAAATTCTCTACACACTACTAGAACTCTTGAAAATTGTTCTAACCTTCAAACTCCTCGAACTNTTAACCTTCCAACTCCTCGAACTCTCCCTCAATTTTTGGCCAAAATCTTCTTTTAAAGATGTGGAAGAGTTTTCCCAAGACTTTCCTATGCAACCTTCCAAAAATCGTCCACTTTCAATGCACCTTTGGAAATAGCCACCGATTTTGTGATCGGAGGCCTCGAGGGCGCCGTCGGTGAGCCTTCTAAATTATTTAATCTAGAGTCTCGAGAATTCTCACCGTCGGCATCGTTGGGCTCACCGTTGGCACCCTAGTTCAAATCTTCACATTTTGGTTATTTTCGCTTTAGATTCACACCTTTTTGCATTTTTTTGCTCCAATGACCATAATTCATCATACCTGCAATAAAACATCAAAAACAGCTTTCTTTAAAGTGCATTATCATCAAAAATAGTGTAAAATAGGTATGAAAATCTCAACATATTTTCCTTTGGTCAAAATCTCCCAAACTTAACTATTACTTATCCTCAAGTAATTTTAGTACTATAAAAAAGTTATGATCTTTTGTAGTAAAGTTTTAATTCAGAAATACTATAAATTTGATTTAAATAAATACTATAGTGAGATTTTCAGAAAAAAATTGAAGTAATTAAATTAACTCTGTAGCTACAAGATTATCTAGTCATCAAGTTTAAGAGTTCTAGTTTTCTATTTATTTTAAGAATGACTAAATGTCATAATATTAAGTCACTTAGAGTATTCAAATGATATGAACTTCATGAGAACACTACTAGAAAAAGATGTACTCCATAAATATAAGTTCAGGAATGTATTTAGGTTTTCCTTTTAGGTAGGTCTAGTAAAGCCAATTTTTGATTAGGCATCTCCTCAAGCTTCTCCTCACTTTTATATTTTTTTCTTTCTTTTTCTTTTCGTCTTTTTCATTTAGATTAATTTCAATCCTATATATTTTTCTTTTCTTCTCAGGGATTGTTTTCAATCCTTTCTTTTTCCTTTTTCAAGTGAGGATTACTATATTTGGATAGTCTTTAATGATTCTTACCTTTCTTTCCCTAAATTTGAAACTCAAAGCATTCCTTTATCTTATAAATATTTCATAGTCTTTACATCATTGAGCCCCAATCTTTTCTTCTCAAATGAATTTCCAGATTCTTAATACTTCAAAATATAATTTCCTTTACTTTAAATAGCTAACTATAGTGTTATTCTCTTATACTAAATATCTTAATCTACCAAATTAATTTTCATTACTAAAATATTCCCTTAAATCTACCATAATATTTAAATATATACAAAACATAGTTACCTGAATTAAATTCACTACATACAATCATATTACTAATTTTTGAAAATATTTAAATTGAGAATATCTAATAGCTATTCTTTTTCTTCCCTCCCCCAAACTTAAAATTTTCAATATGAAAAGATATTTCCATTATTCTAAAATTTTTAAAGTCCTCAAAATTTCTACTTCACCTGGTCTGTAACATTAGGAGATTTCTATACATACAAATCATTAGAGAATTTGTTGGGTAAGGAAATGTTTAAATAAGTACAAAACCAGACATTATACAAACACAATATTTTCTTAACACATCCACAATACCAAACAAAATGATTACAATTAACAAGCAAAATAAAAATTACATCATATTACAATTCAGTAAATTTCAACTACCATACCAAACAATTATAACAATAATTAAAAATTATCCAATTACAACATAATAATAAAAATGAAAGTACAGACACACAAACATATATTTCTATTACAAAAATTACAAAAATAAAAGTAAAAGTACATCAATTGCTATCAAATGTCAAAATTACAAACTATATCTTCGTCTCCTTGGTCAACAGGTAGATTGGGCTGATACTGAGTATATCGGGGGCATTCAGGAAAAGTAACATCAGTCTCACCTCTGTAGTGTTGGGCCTGAGCTTCGTAGTAAGCTATCTCAAAATCAGAATGCCTCTAAAGGTACTCACCATCATAATTATTTCTACATTCTAAACCTCCACTCCTTTCATTTATTAGCTCTATACACTTTTACTGTAAGGTCAACTCATTCATTAAATAGGTCAGGGTAGGGGAACTAGAAGGTGTAAGGTCATAACTAGTAGAGGGGATATCTCTACTAGTAGAAGGTTCTTGACTCCTACTCCCAGTTCTCCATTTTTCATTGGATTCATAAGTCTTTAAATTAGCTTTACTAATAATTTTCTTAGGGTAAACCCATTCCTCATCATCTCCAGCTTCCAGTCCAGAAAGTTGGCAAAGTGCATAAATAAGGTTAGCATGTCCTAGACCTTCACTTGTTTCACTACTTGTTGTGGTCAATATATTCGTAAAAATGATTCTCCCCACATTTATATTTCTATTATTTTGAATACAAAAACTCAGAATAGCTCCATCTCTTTTTACCTCACTATGGTGATAGGTCGGTAACAGAGTAGAGGAAATAAAATAGTGCCACGCTTTATATGTGGCATTCAACATGGAAGCAGAAAAATTTACCCGTTCTCATTGCTTTATCTTACATGTTCCTTTCCCATCAGTGAGAAAGTTGATCACATCATTCAGCGGACCTTGCATTGTACTGAAGGTTTCATAATGGCAGCTATAGGAGCCTGAGACTTCATAAAAGGAGTTAATGCGGGCTGCACTAAATTCAACAGAAAATCCCCGTACTTGAACGATTCCGTCCTCAGAATAGAACACGTTGGCATAAAAATCTTTTACAATATTTGCAACAGCCTTATTGGTGGCGTAACAGAAATTTTCCCACCTCCGCTCGGTAATAACTCATTCAATTTTTCCTCCCACACTTTCAAAAACTCAATCTTGTGTACATTTCTTTCCTTCAAACACTGAAGTAAACCTTGATTGAGCCTTTGCATTGACGATTCGAGACTCGTCAAACTCAAGTCACCACTTTTATCATGGAACAATTTCAATATAATCAAAATTATAGAAAAATTCCAAAATATACTTCAAATATGCAAATAATGGCTTCCAAGAGTAATTCATGAGTTCTAAAACTAAATTACATGAATTTCCTTCCAATATTCTCTTCACATTCTCAAATTCTTTGGATCTTCTCAATGTGGAAGAAATCATGGTGAAAATAAAATATTTTTAGTTTGGAGTGAAGCTCTTACCAAGAGATGATCAAATTCGGTGTCTAAATGCTTTGAAATCGCTCCCAAATCCAAGACCTCTCAAGCCCTAGGTCAAAATTTTTATTTTTTAGAGGAAGGGGATGATGAAATAGTGGCAGTTAACTGGTCAAAATCGTGGTTAAAGGTGTTTTTTTGGGATCTCGCTTTTGGCTAGGTCTTCGGCGCCATCAACGAGCTCTATTGAATTAATATCATAAGTCTCGGAAAAAGTCCGTCGTAGGTGGTGTCGAGGGCGCCGTTGGCTAGCTCTATTGAATTGGTTGAATTTCTGGATTTTTGCAATTTTGATCAATTTCAAGCCTCAACGACATCGGTTCAATCATTATAGACATAATTTTAAGTTATTAAAAGATGTACTTATCAGCAGCAGTACCAAAAACTTAATTACAGTTATAGATTTGATAAAAATGTATATGTAAAATATTCAATAATGGTAAAGTCAAACTTATCAACGCAAGTGTACGTATCGCTCAAGTAATATAGGGCTCTAATGGAGTCCTAGATATCGATCCCACAAGGAGTAATTTAGAAGCTACGAACTAAAATTTTTGAAAATTAATACTTAATCACAACAATGTAATTCAAATTGCTTATCTATCACTAATAGGCAATTGAAATAAATATGTAATTTTGATAACTCTCAAAAAACTAATTATACTAATACAGTTTCTAATGTGATATTCAATATATAAGAAAACATCCTTCTCCTTGTCAAGAAATTATGGTGAATGGATAAAGTGAATCAGTTCAAATTGTATTGTGTTAAATAGGAGCATACCTATTCTTTACCCTTTGGTCAAGGAATACAGAACATTGACTAATCCTATGCTTGGTTACTGAATCTGCGACTAGGCTGGGAGGATAACAGTTCTCACTTTGGAGCTCCCACGTTCCCCTCGCCTGAGGGCTAACATCTAAACTTCAGCACCCAAACGATAAGACTGAATTTGGGATTTTAGTCTGTCACTCTAAAATCTCCAATTCTACGCCCGATAATTTTATTTTCTTATTTATTTGCACCCAATTTTCAAGTTCTTTGATGTCCCTTAATCTTAGATGTAATCTTCACTTTAGTTGTAAAACTCAACATATTTTAACAAATCTATTGGCTAGATTGAAAGTAAATTAAGATCGAAGTGAAAAGTTCATCACAACTTCTTTAACATTTTCATGGCTCAATCAATTCAAATCATCATTTCACAAATCTCAAGAAAAAGAGAAAGACAGAGAAAACTACTCAAAACTCATGGAGAAGATACAACAAAACTTCAAATTTTTATATAAAAGCAAAGTCATACAAACAACAATAAGTAATTAACACTTATCTCTAATTCCTCCCCAAGCAAACTCCTGAAAGTTCCTCTAAATCTCTTTCTTTCCTTACAACACACAGAATTCTTCTTTGAAGTGGTAAGGAGGAAGAAATCTCTCACTTTCCCTCCACTCTTACAATCTCTCAAAGAATTCCTCACGGAAAGGAGGAAGAAATCTCTCACTTTCCCTCCACTCTTACAATCTCTCAAAGAATTCCTCACAATGTTACACTCTACTGGAAATTCTATACACTAATGGTAACCTCCAAGGCCTCTAGCACTCTTCTATTTTTGGCCAAAACTCTCTACAGCCTACTAGAACTTTTGGATGCTGTTCTAACCTTCCAACTCCTCAAATTTTCCCTCATTTTTTGGCCAAAATCTTCTTTTAAAGATTTGGAAGTGTTTTCTCAAGAGTTGCCTAAGCATCCCTCTAAAAATCATCCACACTCAATGCACCTTTGGAAATAACAGCTGATCTCGCTGTCGGCGGCCTCGAGGGCACCGTAGGTGGGCCTTCTAAATTATTTAATCTGTAGTCTCAAGAAGTTCTTGTCTTCGGCTCCGTTGGGCTTGTCGTCGGCGCAGTTGGGCTCGTCGTCGGCGCCCTAGTTCAAATCTTCACATTTTGATCCTTTTCGGTCGAAATTTGCTCCTTTTTGCTCCAATGACCATAATTAGTCATACCAGCAATAAAATATCAAAAATACCTTTCTTTAAAGTACATTATCATCAAAATAATTGTAAAATAGGTATAAAAATCTCAACATATATTCCTTTGGTCAACGTCCTCAATAAACCTCTTAGGATAGGTGATAAATTGATCAGCTAACAGTAAGGATACAATAGTGGGAGAAATTTCTCCTCAGCCTAACCTTTTAAAAAGAGATAATGGCATGAGATTAGTGTTAGCTCCTAAATCACATAAAGCATTTTCACAAAAATTTTCTCCAATTGCATAAGGTATAGTGAAACTACCAAGATCCTTAAGTTTCTCATAAAGCTTTTTCTGAATTATTGCACTACATTCTTTACTAAGTGCAATAGTTTTATAATCTTCAAACTTCCTTTTCTTGTTTAAGATTTTTGTCAAAAATTTGGCAGAACATCTATTCCAAAGCTCTGCAAAAGGAATATTAATTGTAAGGTTTTAAATAACTCAAATAATTTTGAAAATTGTTGATCCAACTTTTACTTCCTAAGTCTTTGAGGAAAAGAAGGTGGTGGTCTTTCTAAATTAATCTTAGTAGGGAGGCAGGTTTTTCCACTCCTTAGGAATAGTTTCTTTAGGTTTTTTAGTTTCTTTATTTTCTCTCTCATCTTAAATTTCTTTTTGAACAACAACATTTAATTTATTTCCACTCATAAGTTGGACATCTTTAACTTGCCCTTGTTCTTTATTTTTGTCTTCAGGGTTGATGTCAACATTACTAGGAAGTGTTCCCTCAGGCCTAGTGCTAAGTGCCTTAGTAACTTGTTCCAGTTAATTCTCAATGTTTCAAATAACATCACATTGACTATGTAATTATCTTCTAATTTGTAATACCACTTCTTCTTAATGTGTTGGTTACTACTAATTCCAGGAAGATAAGTAGGTTTATAGTTAGCCTTACCCTAGTTCTTCCAGTTTCCCAATGGGTTTACTTTGTTGTTCTCCATTATTGAATTTCATTGTTAGAGTTATTATTCCAGCTAAAATTAGGATGGTTTTTCCAACATGAGTTGTAAAAGTTATAGTATGGGTTGTTGTGTGTATTATGAATAGAATTTAAAGTTTCTAATGAATTTTTAGAATCAATCATCCGTTCTAATAAATTCTCTTAAATCATATGGGGTGTTTGAGAGAAATTCAATCCAATTTAATCTGTTTTTCTAGATAATGCTTCCACTTAAGATGAAAACATCCAAATAGCGTCATTATCATGATTACTAACTCCTTTTTTTGGATTTACCCTTTTAGAAGGCCATTGAAAATTATTTGTAGCCTTCTCTTCAAGTAATGAATAAGCTTGATCAAATGGTTTTGAATTTAATGAACCTCCAGCAGAAGCATCTATTATAGAACAAAGGGATCCTACTAACCCATTATAAAAATTTTGAATGATTAACTAGTCTGGTAAAGCATGATGTGTACGCTTTCTAAGAAGTTCCTTAAATATCTCCCAAGATTTGTATATTGACTCTACTTCTAATCAAGTAAAAGAAGTAATATAACTTCTAAGTTTTGTAGTTTTTGCAAGTTAAAAATACTTAGCCAAGAAACTTTGTGCTAAATCCTTCCAAGTTCTAATAAATCTAGGTGCTAATGAGTTTAACCACATCTTAGCTTTATCCTTTAATGAAAAGAAAAAATTCTAATTCTAATGGTGACATCATATTTAAATGTGACACACAATTCTAAAAAACTTGCTTAATGTAAATTTGGATCCTTAGATGGTGTTCCCCGAAATTGTCTGTTTAGTGCCATTTGTATAATTTTAGGTTTAAGCTCAAATGAGTTGGTCTCTACAACAAGAGTTTTTGTACTTATGTGAATTTCATGTGCTATATGGTTTGCGTAGTCCCTTAAAAGGTCTTTGTAAATTATGTTATTCATTTTCAATATTTTGATGTTCAATGTTATTTTGTAATGTGTTTGTCATTTCTTGATAATTGTGAAGTCCTTTGTATTTTATTGTATTTTTTATAGTTGCTTTTAATTTTGAATTGTAAGACACTAAACCTCCTGATCTAAAATTTCACATACACAAGATAAACTTTTAGAAAAGAAAAATACTCCTAATTGTTTGTTCAATCTTTTTTTTTATGATTTTTGAAAAAGAAATAGTACTAAAATTAATTCATAATGCTCATAAAATAAATGTACAGTTCAAATAAAAGTGTAAGTTAAAAAGTTATGTTGCTTTCTCGGTAACGTGGATAAAAAAACTTTATACGACCCTAGTGCTACACACTAATTTAAGTCAAATCCCTAGGAACGATGCTAAAAACTTGATACAACTCTAGTGCTACACACTAACTCAAGTAAAGTCACTGGCAAAGTCCCCAATAACTTGACCCAACCAGCAATTTTATCGATATTTATACTCTAAAAGAAAGCTACATTATATTTAGACTCACAATTAAAAACTCACACACACAGTAAAGACACTTCAAAGACTCTCAAACCTCTCCTAACTCCCATAAACTCTCCCCCAAAAGACTTTTTTTTTGTTCAACCATTGACTCTTTTAATAGATAGAGAAATTAAACAAGGGTCACTTCAAGAACCCTTTCAAAATTGGGCCAAATTCAATGAGTATTCTAGAAAATCAATTACTGCGATATAACGCCCACCACGGTCGTTACTTGGCTCTATAGCGCAAATGGCTGGCGCTATGATGCCTTATGAGGTGTTGCCATTTTGCTCTCATTTTCTATAAATATCCATTCCTTGTTCATAAAACCAAGAACATGCAAAATACCTTTCTTTAGAGTGCAATATCATAAAAAATGTGCATAAAATGAACATTAAACATGTATTAAAAATAAATAATTTTAAGGTGGATCAAATTTTAAGTAACTTTATCAGATATACTGATATTAAAGATTATTTGTGCCTTGAGTAACTAGCGTGTTGAGTTATGATTTTGGAGACCAACAACATCAGTCACAATAGTAACAAGCTTAACAACTTTTTTCCTTAATAGTTGAAAGTCTTCTTCTAGCTGAATGGTAAAATATGGAGAACATTCACTATCAATCACAAGTGATCTTTGTTTGTCTGAGACTATTCCAAACTTAATCGGAGATCCACCATACAATTGCTTGGGATTAATAGTCATGCTACTTCTAATTCCAAGAAAGAAAGTAAGCTTAGGAGACATCCTACTTGTAATAAGCACGAAAAATATATCAAGCAACAATCAAATGTAGAATCTTTTGAAGAATTGAAATGAGATTAATAAAGCTTAAAAAGTAAGATGGAATAGAACAATACTCAGATATTTAGTCATGTTCTTTTGAAGTGAAGATGATACATTTGTTTTATCATAAATAGTAAAGAGATGAACGAGTCCCGGTCGTAGTTGCCAGAAAACAATCTTGTTGGGGTTCTACGTGGCCACCATAGAGCTTGGAAGACTTTTATATGAATGATCTGATACGACATTCAAAGAATAATATTCTATCCAAAATGGTAAAAATATTACATCAGAATGGGCCTAATCATTTGAATGATGGAATCATTATGAGTTTGTGAAACTAAGATTATTTTCAAAATTGTAATAAAAGATTAAGTTCTAGAGACCTCGTTTCCTACCAGGGCAAGCCCTCATAGTTAATTACATCTCTAGTATCATAGAACCTAAAGACAACACTTCATTAATATGATTAACCAAATTGTTCAAGATTAAGATTTAAGAGGATTAATAGGACTTACAAATCAAAGGTCTGGTTAGAGAGCTACACCTGATAGGAAGTGATTTACAAAATTTAAGTTGATGAATTTAATTTATTTAATTTAGGTCAAGAGAGTCATTAGGAACAATTGATTTGACTTTTATAAGTAATTAGAAGACCTAAACTAGTAATATAGTTGAATAAGAAAGATTTTTAGATGAAAAATGAAACCTTAGACTCTATAAGGAGATCTAATAGGTAAACTAACCTAGACCTTGAAAATAATGTATCCGGTCAAGATACCCATGACTTTCCGTAGTCTTGGGCACATTGGTATCCATCCACTATGACCAAACTCATAACATGGAGTTCTCTTGAGATGTCATAACTTAGAGGTTTCATAGTCTTAAAGTAGCCTAAATTACCATCACCCATAACCATGAGTTACATCATTCTAGGGTATTCCATCTAGTTTCAACGGGTAGGTTTTTTTATTTATTAGGTCCTATTCCTTAGAGCTAGCTAGGGTACCTAGACTAACGTAAGCTTCTATAATCAGACTAACTTGATGTAGGTGTATGGCTCTAAGTTAGGTGTATAAGTTAGCTAACCTAGAGTTCCTGTTAGATCTTTTTAGGTTTGATTCTCGGTCTTTATCTTGGTTGATATTAATTATAATTCAAAGTTCAATAAAAAATTTGTCATTAGTTTCAATTCCAATATCTTGTTAGCTATGCTGAATAATCAAGGGTTTCTATGTTTTGAAATTTGTTATTTTGTTTTTATATTTTTGTTTGAAAAGAAAACCACCTTAAAAAGGCTTCCATCCATTTTTTTTTTAATTTCAAAACATCAAAGAAAACATAATAAAACTTGCAATAAAATATGAAAGACATGCATTAAAATAATAGAACTTGGAATAACCCAATAAAACAAGGAGACATGCACAAAATAATATAACTATATGCGTGGATTAAACTTAAGTTTTAGATTGAACATGGGTGAACTATTTTTGCTTTTGGGTCCATTTTAGGTTATTTCAATGGTATGGGTAGTTCAAGTCATTTGGATAGTATTCAGGTGTTTTGGGTTATTTAGAAATTTTTGGGGTTTTTTGGGTAGTTTTGTGGTGATTTTGGTCATTTATGTTAGGTTGGACTAGACCTGAGCTACATGGGGTCTAGGTTAGGTTAAATGTACGTTTGGGTTGGGTTAGGCTAGATCTGAGTTGGGTCGGGCATCAGATGGGCTAGGTTTGGGTTGGATCATACTTTGGTTAGGTCTTAGAGTTTGGGTTAGGCTAGGCTAGACCTGAGCTGGGCTGGGTCAGGAATGCCTATGTTCTAGGTTTGGTAAGACCTCGATTTGGTTTTATGGTTTGTGTTAGGATGGGCTAGACATGAACTAGTCTCGTCAAGGTTGAGCTAAGTCTGGTTTGGGTCAGATATACGCTAGGTTTTAGTGTTTTTGTTAGGATGGGCTAGACATAAGCTGGGTCGAGTCATGGTTTAGTCAGTCCAAGTTGAGTCAGACTTAAGTTAGGTTTTAAGATTTGTCATAAGTTGGACTAGACTTGAGTTGGGTGGTGTCTTGGTTGGGTAAAACTTGGCTTAGGTTTTAGTGTGTGGGTTACGTTGTGCTAGAGCTGAGATTGGTTGGGTCCATATTGTGAAAAGTCTGGGTTGGGTCCGATCTGGATTATGTTCGATTTATGTTGTGCCATAATTGAGTTGGGTCAGGCTAGATTCGGTCAAGCCTTGGTTGGGTTGGCGTGGATTAGATTTTAGGTTTTAGGTTAAGTTATTTTAGGGCTAAAGATTTGGTCGGGTTTGAGTTGACCTGAGTCTATCGCAAATCCAAGTCTAATCCAAGGCTGTTGAGTTAATAGACTTGGATTTTTAACTCAAAGACTCAAATTCTGATGCTTAACTTATAAGGAAAGAGAGCAAACTCTTACAAAGCTGCGGCTGAATGGAGATTGGATAACTTAGTCTCAAGAGAGCGCTCTGAGAAAAAGAAGAAGTGTTAACTGGATTCGAGGCACTCCCTGCTTTATTCCATTACCATATAATAACTTACCTTCACTGCTTTGACAAGGACGAACAACCTCCTTTTATATGCGAAGACGACTTTCCTTTGCTGTCCATCAGACGGGTGATCGACGGTCTGGATCACTCCAGTGGTTTCTACAACAGTCAGCAATTGCCGAATGTTTTTAGTTGTCGAATTCAATGGACAGCCAGGATGAGGATCGATGGACAGGTCATAGATCAGTGATGTAGCCGCCTAGAGATTATCCCAACAATAGAGTTGGGCGCGTGGCCACTCCCCATGAATGTGTGACCATGCCTGCGTGAGTTCACACCCCAGGCCTGGCACATTGTGCTTTTGCTCGGGTTCTGAGGCATACCTTTCCGAAAGCTGAATGGGACCAAAAAGATGAGATCAACAGATATACGTGGAGAAATTTTCTTAGTTTTTTTTTATTTTCATAAATTCCTTTGCTATATCTCTTTAGTTATATAAAAAGTATTATAATAAATTTCATGATGAATTCAGGTACGATGTTGTTAATCCTTTTTTAGTTTTTTAAACTCCAAAAATTGTTGGTTTATACCTTTTTTACTGAAGTTTCAACCGTGGATGTAGCGAGTGCAGCTTGAAGCGACGAATGAAATTACTTTCTAAATATTAAATCCTTGATAGGTACTCTCAAATTAAGTCAATTTGTTTGTGTGCAACGATAAAAAACTTTCAACGTTAGACAAAATATTCATCGGAAGCTTATACCCCTCTATTCACTTTCTGAAATTCCCTTAATAGCTTTCCACTTCATGCGCCTAAGAATAAATTGCAATGCTATTGAAAAGAAAATCTGTGCGCCGTTAATTTATTTTTTTATTTCTCAAGTTCTTATTCAATGTTTCACACACCCTCGTCTATAGGTATTGACCTATTAAAAAAGTACTCACAAACTGACTAGTGCAAATGCATTTTCTTGCATGAAAAGCATCCCTAGCAAATGCCGAATTTCACAACGACTGAGATCTAGACCCAGCTTTTTTTTCGGGAATGAATACTTAATTCTATATTTTTTTGTAATCAGGAAAAGTTGTCTTTGGCCTGTCGTTTTCCATTTGAAATTTAAACTATACCGGGTAATTGGAACAATCCTGGCCTTCAAAAGCTATGAATAAAATAGCCCTTGCTGGTTCAACCAAGTTAAGAGTCCGTTTAAATGGCCAAATAAAGTATTTTAACATCGCTTTTCCTGATTGTGGGATGGTAACTAATGTCTTAATTAAAAAAATAATACATATGCATAGAGTGAATAATGAAAGTTGATCTTTATAGTTAGGAAAATCTCACTGGGAATCTGCGAGGGAGAGGAGGTGGTACTGGAGAACATTGAAAGAAACGGTTAACATTTAGCTAAAAAAAATACTAACTAGAGGATGAAATTGAGTGCTTCTGAGGAGAGGTGTTTGTATGCCATAAAAAAAAAGATGGTCGTATTCTTATGAATGACCGGTGACATGGCAAACCACGATTTACTAGCATCACAAACCAATTTAAAATTATTTTCCTAATTAGGTCATACTTAAATAGATGTTGTGACTAACTTCCTTTTAATTAAATCCAAACCGTTTTTTCATTTTATATTGATATCAAAACGTGTATATTTTTCAAATTAATATAATAATTTGGTGATTTTTAAAAAAATATTTGATTGTCAATCTGTAAAAGCCTAATAGACCTGAAAAGCTTGTAATTCATTTTACTCTTATTGTTGGTGCTAAATTTTCTTTAAATTAAATTTTAGCTTAATTTACCTCGATCCTCTATCTTACATTTTGTTTCTTAAGATATTTCCTTTATATAATGTAAATTTGTATATTTCCAAGCTTAATGCTGAAATAGTGTTTTTACAACTTCGCAAATCAAGCACAATTAGATGTTCAAAACAACAAAAAAAGTGCCAACGATTAATAAAATATCCATAAAATCTTAAAACCCTGCACAATCAATTCTCAAAGACGGTTATCATACACCTTTAAAACGTTGTGCGACATTACATAACCCAAAACTCATTATAATAAATAAAAAAGTGCTATGGGGACAAGTAAAGGTGGCTTATCCTAAATTTTTGGAGAATTTTAATTCCATCCTGAATATCTTTCTATAAAGAAGTAGAAAGAGCAACCAACTAACCGATTAATATGTTGCCAATAAATGAAAATGGAAAATGATCCTTTATAGCAACCTTTTTTCAATTTTCTATATGTTATGCATATCCTCCATCTACTCATTTTACTATAAGGAATCAAATCATTATTTTCATTAGGTAATTAGTTTCAACTCTCATTTTTTTTCATATATTAAATAAGGTCATTGGAGAAACCATCTAAATTACGAAAAATAATTTGAACATCCACCCGTTTCAAAGTTTTTTGTTTACATCATTCTTTACAATTAAATTTATATTTTACTGTGGGTCAACTTTTTTTGATGATTTTCTTCATTCAATTTTCTATGCACGCAATCAAGAGTTAATTAATTTAATATAAGTAATAGGTAAAACAGAATCTTTTCATCATATATTCTATCCAACAACAAAGGGATTATGAAAGATAAAATGGATTTAATAAAGCACTTAAGATTCTTGGGCAAAGTTTTTAAATTGAATGTACATTCCAAAACCATAGAGGTTTTCAACTGCTTAACTAAAGTGGATATGTCTAGGATCTCGAATCTTTCCTTGTGTAATCAAGACACAACAACTAATTTTGGAATGATATTTTTCTTATCTTCATCTAAATCATCTAAAATCAGTGTTTTATCTTATTCGGCCAAATTCAAATGTATATGTAATCAATCCTACACGCAATCATTTACAAAATCTACTTCACACAGCAAGAACTAAAGTAATTTGTGTTTGTCATTTCAAACGTAAATTGAAGGCAAATCCGACAATATTTGAGGTTTATCATCGAATTTGTGTCCGATTTACGACCATTTTTTTCACAGTCAAATTAGAGGTGGATAATGTTAGTTTCATCCATTTTGCGTAAAAAATTTGATAGAAAGTATATGTGGTTCTTTTGCGCCTTATTATCATCAAAATTATTGAGGCTACAGGTGTGACGAACATAACACCTGAAAATATCAGAAAATAATATTAATCGTCAAATTATCATCAAATTTGAGGCAGATAATATCGATGACTGACATAATATTATTGTCAAGTAAACATCAAATTATGTGACGTAAAACGGACAAAATCAGAGGCAAACTAGCTGTACCAAAAAAGTAATAATAATAAAAGAGCAATCACAACTAAAAATTTATATCTCAATAACATTTTATCTAGCCAAATTAGCATAGATCAAAGCTCAAATTCATACCAATAATGAAATTTAAGAGATTGCCACTAATATTCCTAACTAAGAATAATAAAATTAAAAAAAAATTTCAAGTAATTGTTCAATGTAATGCTGACAAATAAAAGAAACATACAATGAAACTACTTATCATCGCCGTCCTCTTTATCATCATCCTCCAGCTCCTCCTTTACACTTGTCAACAGACGCTTGCGCCGACAATCTGCAAGTCCCACCATGTGCTCTATAAAGTGCTCCACCCAATGCTAGCCTTCTAGCAATTGTTCACGCAACATGCTGAGCACTTCGTTTAATGCAATGACTTGACTAGAAAGCGCCTCCTGATATGGTTGTGTGGAGTTTAGGGAACTTAGCACTAAACCATAGAGATCTAGTAATCAAAGGCTATGCCTTTCACACAAAGACCCTAAATTCACCCATTCATTTTCCTCGCATTTTTAGTCCAAAGAACAAATTCAGACTACACAGTGGTAGAATGAATACCACTATTTTTTGCAGAAGTCTCAGGCTCAATGGACAATTGCATCTCCTGAAACTATCCGAACTCCTATAATTATAAAACTAATGTTTAATTTAAAATTTGACTAGCAAGTGTTAAAATAAAGTTTTAAACTTTTCTTTTTTAGTTACATCAATTTATCGAGAGTGCTATGAGACACATTACTTTGTACTCAGGCTTTCCTTAGTTCGGATGTGTAGCTCCATAACAGAGGGCTCACAGCTTAACTCTTTGGCTTCTGTAGCATATAAGATTGGTTCACGCCACAAATTTACATAAAAAATCTTTGAATATGTGTGTTTGTGTAGAGGAGAGTGGGGGTGGGGGGGTNGATATATATGTATATATATATATATATATGTATAATTTTTTATTTGGAAAATAGTCTTTTAATTTGAAAAGTAATCTGAGAATATTATGGTCTCATACATTTTAATAGTTTAGGTGATCGAGAACCACACTACAAGTAACACACCTTCTCGAGAGATACGTATATTACTTGACAGTTAGCTCAATCATATCAACTAAAGAAATGTATGACATTCGTTTGTTGTGTGAACCTTCTGTATGACCAACAAGTTCCCCTACCTTGGCTTTAAAGTTCCCTATAAGGGCAAGCCCCTATAGTTACTCACATTTTAAATGACTGAAGTCACCTAGAAAACTCTTCATAAAGATCAGGGGCTTATACTTGCATAGTATCTAATTATGCAAATTGCCTAGAAGATAGAAGGATTTATGTCATGTCGGATGACAACCTCAGATTACTAAGATGAGTTAAGATTTATATTGCACAATGTACAAAAGCCTAAAAGATAAACTGAGGGTTTATGTTGCACTAGGAAGACTATCTAAAAGTAATCTTATGGCTTGCTTGTTTAGTTCTAAGGGATGGTTTAGTTGATGTAGGCTTGTTTTGTTATTGTATATCATCACCCACCATTTTCCTCGGCTTTCTTCAATGATCTTTATTGAAGTGCAACTTCAAGCTTATGTGTGTTCATGCACTATATTTTGGTTTCATTTATCATTACTGCTTGTATTTTAAAAAGAATTTTAAATTAAATGACACTGGTTAAGATCCAACAGTTCCATCTTACCGACATCTTTATTTTCTCTTGAATCTACCTAGTCTAAACAAGCGATTAAACTTGTCTAGACATGAGATTTCTAGTTGGCAACCATAGGTTACATCATTTGAGAGATCCTCATGAACCCTAAAAGAGTAGATTATGTGCGTTCAAAGGTTTAGAAGTGTATTATTATTTTGGAACACATATTTTTGTTTTTTTTTTGCAGGTAAGTTGAAACATGAATGGGTAAGAAAATGATGTAGAGTAAAAAAGTAAAAGTGTGGTAAGTAAATTATGGGACAAGAAACTAGCACTTTTGCAATAGCTGCATGGGTTAGTAGCATAAATTTTACGTAATAAAGTGCTGGAATTTAGAACAAATTGTAGAGAGAATCTAACATGAAGGAAACCCAAAATAAGTTGTCGGAAAAACATGAGCATATAAAACAAACCCGATGCCACATGAGGAAGATCGGAACTAAGTGTAAGAAGTTAGTGAAGGTTGGAGCTCAAAGCTGGACTATGTGCTTTTTTATCCAACACCAGTAAAAGCCACCATCCTGGCAATCCACGGAAGGGTATCTCCTAACCTTAATTCAAGTGATTAGAAAGTGGAACATTATAAGATTTCACCAAAAATTCTCTTAATTTTCATGTCAATAAGTTTATTTAACATTTGTCAACACTATTTTAGTTAAGGAGATGCACGTTGGAAGCTGTCGGCTGCCGGAGTCGGAATCCCACCGCCTGCTTTGGAATGACGTTTTAATTTACATATATATATATATATATATATATATATATATATATATATATATATATATATATAATTTTAGAAAAATATGAAATCAAACTAACCTCATATTTT